>KN481161.1:17549-32304 GCA_000787095.1 Periophthalmodon schlosseri
GCCCCCCCCCCCCCCCCCCCACACCGACCGAGTCCGCCATGCGCCAGATAATCTCCGCGGCTAGATTATCGTTCGTATTACGTTGGGAAGCAAAGTCTAATTATAATGACATTTGGGTTTGAGCGAATATGCTGCAGTGCAAAATTGGCAATCATCTCGTATGTGTAAGATACAGCTGGGGTCTCGGCTGCCCACGCAACACCTGCAACAACAAGTCCATTTTGTTACAATGGCGGAGTTCTTTTCAAAACCAAAGCATCATTTCTGAAAGAAGACAAGATACAGGCATGTCAGAGATTTTAGACCTGGGTGTTATACTGCGGATGTGTCGTACCGTCTCGCTAGTCCATGTGCTTATATAGCGACAGGTGCACTTTATTTGGTTGATAAAGTGCAATAAACAGAGAGCTGGGATTGGCACACTAGAATAAGAGGAAGTTTGATCAAGAATTCAAAGCAGTAAAATCATAAGCTATGAGTCGTGACAGGAATGAACTGCTTCAGTAGTGTTGTACAAGAGGAGTTTATGGAGCTTATAATAACCTCTGCTTTTTGCATGTGAGAAATCCACTTTTTGAATCGCTAAAATTAAGATGTCATGTTGCAAATCAGTAGCTCAGTTGGTAAGGTGTTTGTCCACTGATCTGAAGGTTAGGGTTTTGAATCCCGCTCTCGACGTAACCCACAGGTTGGCAGTGCGATTCCAGCTTCCACAGACGAATGATGTCATTGTGTCCTTGGTCAAGACACTTAACTCACCTCGCCCCCAGTGTCTGCGTATGCTGTTGTATGAATGTGTGTGGTTCCTTGATGTAAAGCGCTTTGAGTGCCTGTATGAAAATGTGACCATTTAACAAATCCAAACTATCTGACAGTATTTACTGCATATTTTGTTTTACTCTGATTACTTCTTTTGAGTTGCCATACAGCAAACTAACCTGAAACAACTATAGTATGTGCTTTGTGAAAATGCAGCATACTACCTTCCAGTTCATAGGTAAGTGCTTAGCCCACTACACCACTAGCCAGATTATGCCATACTTCCATTGTCCAAGAAAATGCAAAACTAACAGTGTATGTGTTAAAGGTCCTATATTACACAAAATTGATTCTTGTGAGCTTTTAGCCATGTTATAATGTTGTGTTTTGTTTCATTCACACTTGTTTGAGTAACACTTTATTATTAGTCTGTCTACATCTCCAAAGCTCAAAATGTTCTGTTCCACCTTGTGATGTCATGTAGTGGTAGTTTTGAAGTTAACAGCTCCTTTTCTCTTTGGTCAGTAGAGATTGATAATTCCAGAGCTAAAATCATCCAAATGATTCTAGTGAAGGTGTATGGAGTTTAAAAACACAGTGGAGCACTTCCTGTATTAACAGGAGTGTTTTCTGTTTGAGAGAAGAACTTAGCCTAAATATGCAGGGTTTGTGTGTTAAACATGTGTGAAACAAAACACAACTCCAGGTCTGTTTGTGATGAGGAAACAACATTATTACATAGCTCAGAAAATAGTGCGATATGGGCCCTTTAATGATGATACTGACTGGGCGCTGCTGTTTTTTGGTAATGATTCGTGGTGTGCTTTGCCTCAGGTCCTAATTAGCAAAGATGTATTAACATTATGTGCAGGTGAAATTTCTTCCAGCATGTAGTTGTAAATCTTTGCTGAAATTGCTCAGCTATGGTGTGGTCAGTTGATGCTGCAATTGAAGTCACTGCAGTGAAAATGTTATTTTCTGAAATTTTGCATCATAGTGTCATAGATTTTGTAATAATATTTAAAAATGTATGTGTTTTAAACTAACTTGTTAGCTCATATATATGCATCTATGTTGTTCACAGGTCTTTTGCCGACCTGTCCAAGCAGTCAGACCTGATGTACGGGACAGTGAGGGACTCGGCGGTGTATGAATATTTTCGGGCCAAAGGGACAAACCCTCTGGAGCAGGACAACACATTTGCAGAGCTGTGGAAGATCATCAACAAGAACAACGGTCATGACAACTCTGTCAGCAGCCCCATGGAGGGCATCAAGAAGGTCAGTGCTTAGGCTGTCATCGCCACAATGGGCTCCTTTTATGAAGCCATTTAATCAGGACGTTAATACACTTTGCTTTTTCCCTTTTGAAAATTCTTTCATGAGCTGATTCAAGCATGAGGCAATGGTTTGCTAAAATCAAAGCAAAAATTCTAACAAAATATTTCAAAAGAACCATGGGAATGCACTTAGACCTGCTGTCACTGACAAACAACCACAAGAATAACATTTTATTTTACGGTTAAAAGGGAAAGGCTTACCTTAGGCACAAAAAGTACTATTTAAAGTGGAAGGTCAATGTCAAGTTTATTTATAAAGCACACTTATAAACAGCCCACACTGCCCCACAGTGATGGTTGTATGAGGGCTAGAGTGAATGTTTGCAGTAAGCAAACAAAAATTAAAGTTGGGCAAGTAAATATTATGCTTGAAATGATGAAAATGAGAAAAACATCAAATAAATATTAAATTAATAAAGTGACATAGCATTATCCTGTGAAAATTGCACATATGCCCCTGCAGATGTTGAAAGTGTGATATTCAAGAACATATCTGGTGTAGTAAATGGAAGCTGCACATGCAATATGCCGTTTCCTTTCAATCCCTGTCCTCTACATTAAAGGACTCTATTCTAATGCAAGACCATCTTTCCATAAAGTGCTTTTTGTTATAAATCCTCGCCTGTGCATTGTACATAGGTCTTAATCAGCGTAGCATTAATGAATTACTAAATGCATTAGGCTTATTTTACTTTAGGCTTCTTATAATAGGGTAAACAGCAAGTCATTCACAAAAGGATTCACAGTAGCGGTAATACAAAACACAGCTTGAGAATGCACACATTTCAAACCAATCTCTACCAAGGCATTAGCTGACATTAACAATTATGAAGACCTATGGGTGAAGTCTAACCAGAAAGAGTTGAGATTAGAGGCAAATGCTACTTCCATAAAAAAAATAATGATAACAATTAGCTTTTTAGTTAATTATTCAGCAGCTGTCACTGGAAAGCTTTGGCCCTAGTTCGGAAAGGTATATAATCCTTATATCCTTATATAATTTAGTAGCGTAGTCAATATATTTTATATATATATTTTTACTTTTGCATAACTCACGCACTTCTTTGAGCTATACACCAACAAAAAACAAGCAACCAACACCTCCATAGCTTCCATGGCTGGTGTCTTTAAAACACCATGAACATTTACTTCCATTTTTGTCCCATATTTATCCCATAATGAGGAGGAGGAAGAGTCGTTACCATAAAAAGCCATGTCTATTTTGGCCATCCTCCTCTCTCTCATGGGACAGGTACATTGAGAGCAGCCACATGACTCAGTGCTGTGATACTGTGGGCTGAGCGCTTTTCACAAGTATTCACCCACTGCTGAGATTCTGCTGCTCTGCGTGAATCACCTGACCATTACTCTTCCCCGTAGGCCCGTGCAGTGCTGCCACCAGCCACAGGGGGCCTATTAAGCTTTAAAAGTGACAACGGGCCAGACTTGTAGCGTCATTCACACTCGGAGTCACAGAAGAAAAGAGTGATTAGTGTGTCTCCAACTGTTTCCGCTCAGTAAAGAAATACAAAGCGATTACTATGAGTTTAAGGGTGATGTTATGGTATGCTATGACTTTTTTAGTTAAAACATTATGAGTGTTAATTTCAGTGTCAATTAAAATATTTCATCATAGTTTTCATCAGTTTTAGATTTGTGGGGATGAAACCTAAAAAAACCCACTAAAAAGTAATCACAATGTATGAAAGTATGACTAAAAGTTGATATTTAACAAGTTAACAGCTGCCTTTTACCTTTTTTTCTCTAGAGATCCGTAATTCCAAAGCTAAAATCATCCAAATGATTCCAATGAAGGTGTATGGAGTTTAATAACATGGTGGAGCACATCCTGTATTACCACATGACATTACAAGGTGGAACAGAGTGTTTGAGAGTAGAACTTAGCCTAAATATACAAGGTTTGTGTGTTAGACATCTGTGACTCAAACAAAACACAACTCCAGGTAAGTTTTTGATGAGGAAACAACATTATTACAGATTAATATTTTTGTTGACTAAAAGTTGTGATTTTTTTTTGGAATATTAAATACTAAAACTAAATGAATGAGAAGATCTACTTGTTCAATCCCAGACCCCAAACCAGACCATTAACAAACTCAGCGTTCAAGAAACGTCTCAAATAAACTTTCTGGTTGACTACATTAGTGTGTCATTTTTTTAGACTAAAACTAGGCTAAAACTAAAAAGAATTATTTCGCAAAACAAAAACATAATTTTAAAATTGAAAATTAAAAGTAAAAAAAAAAACCTAAGACTTAACTTAAAGTAATTAGTAATTGTCAATTGTTTAATTTTATTCATGCATGTTTAAGTGACCCTACATTTTAGTCCTTCTACCTACCTTCTAGCTCATAATGCTCTGTTCCACCTGTGATGTAATTAGGTGGTAATCCAGTAAGTCGTCTGTGTAATTCCAGTCAATACACCTGGACCAGACCCATTTTGATCCTTTAAGTGCTCAAACTGACTTTATTAAAATGCATCTCAACTTTTTCAATGTGAAATAAGGTCACGTTTGTTTATAAGCGCCCAAGATAGGACGACTTTTGGTGTTTGGCCAGCATTCACTTCTCCTACACTCCTACACACATTTCTTTTAAAAATGTGTTAGCAGCCATCAGAACACAAGTTAGTTACCAGTAGAGTAAATGCATGTAGCCCTGACATGCTTCTGTGTGCTTTACGTGGCCTTCTCACCGTGTACATATGTTATTATAGTATATGCAGCACATGTCCAGATAAAAGCTGTGAAAACTGCCCACAAAACCACAAGTTCACCAGGGTCACAGATAACCAAATATATATGGATGCAACTGTAAACATTACATTTATATGATAATAAGTGTAGTAACCCACCAGCCAATCCAGAATCCCAGCTGTCTCGTGTACGCCTTATCCTTTATGGTCTTTCTAATGTGAAGTTTCATATATGCAATGGTTTACAATTCACTTCCAGGAAGAACCCATCATTGTCGGACATGTTCCTTTGACCCTATGCCACTATTATTTCTGTTTCGTAACAGAGCAGTGCGAGCTGCACTGCAGATATAGTTTTATTTTGAAATATGGTAGCTTCTCCTCACAAGACTTTTTTCTACAATATATGTTTTGCCTCTGTAGTTTTATGCTTAACAAACACATATGCAAAATGGTCTTTTTTGAGCTTTTAACTATGTTATATTGTTGTCCCCTCAAAAATACCTGGAATTGTATTTAGCTTCATTCACGCTACATTAAACCATTAATCTCTGAGCGCTCAAAAATGCTCCATTCGCATTTTGCCTGATTTGTTGCATCACAGGTAAAAATACAGACTTCTCCTAAGCAGTTTTTAAATCCCATAAGCCTTCACAGGAATCATTCTGTGGTCAAATTGTGCTCACAACGAATGCATATCTCTATTAGAATAGCATTCCCGTTGCCTAATGACTTCATTTGTTTATTTTTCCATTGCTCATTACCGTCACTGACAGCAGAGGGAGCTCCAACTCCTAAATGCCTCATGCTTCTTTTAAGTTAGAAAATGTGAAACAACCTACTAATCCCAAGGTGACCTAAAGTGAGGCAAAACATGCTCCATTCTCCAATGCACACCTTTTTCATCATGTTTTGAATATGGATCTTAAGGACGTTGGAGAGCCCTTTCCTCTTGTGTTTGTTTGTCTAAGCAGAAACTAATCAATACTTGTACAAGGAGTCTGTGCTGACATTCCCATGCAGAGACTGAAGGTGTGCGCCTATACAATGAGTTTTATATGCAAACTATAGTGGGAGGCTACCATGGTTTCGACTTAGCACCTCTTGGTCTTATCAGACTGCGATAAGCATCCTTCTGTGGTGTTGTGTTTTACTCCTATTATTTGGAGCATTTTTAGCTGGTACGGTCACGATGACCTGTCATGAATGTACATCCCTATCACTAGTCATTGTTCTAGTTAGTCAGTTGATTATCAGTTGTAATATGTATATGTCCTAAACATATATCTATGAGTGACACTGTCTTCTCGTGAAATCAGTACAATAATGAACCATAGCAGTGGATATATAAACTAGCTATGAAGAGTTATTTATCCAAACAAGAACATTAAAACATGAACACTACATATGAACATGAAGAGTCACTAACATGAAACAATGTCCTTTTGAAGAGTTTGTGAAGGCCTCACATTACTGCGAATGAGTAACAAAGGTTAAAGACCATTTAAAATTAAGAGCTTCTACTCGACTCTCAGAGCCAAATTTAAAAATATGCAAAAGTCTTTACTCAATGTCATCCTCTTCCAGGGCTCAGACTCTGGGCTGTGATCTGAGTCATGGGACATTTTCACTGAGCTGTTGTTGATACGGGTTTGTTTTTGAAGGAGCCTTTGGGATGCCCTCTCTTTCTTGGGGGACCATCCTGCTCTTTTGCTGCTTTAAGAGGATAACCTGCTTTTTCTGAGAAAACCGTAGCTGTTGAGCCTTCTCAAATGAGCGCCTTTTTAGACTCAAATTTCCGCGTGCTCCCGCATTCTCCCAGGTGCTGAAGCGCCCCTAAAAGTGGCCTATACTCACTCCTGAGAGTAAGTTATACTCACAGACTGAATTATATACAGTCTGTGGTTTTACTGGAGTTTGTAGATGACAATAAAATGCATATTAATGCTTAGTGGCACTTTGTAAGTAAAAATGCAAAATGCAAGTCAAACCTAGAAGTTTAGATAAACGTTCCAAATGCTCCAAACGTTTTTAAACGCACCGTAGCTTGTAAGTGCCCAGCTGTACAACAACAGTACAATTTGCAGCATTTCTCAGATATCTGCAACCAGATCAATTTCTTCTCCTCCTTCCACCATTATGGGTTAACATACTGCGACAGCTGTTGGATGTCCAGGTTTAGTTGTTCGATATTCTGGAAACTGCTGCCGTGCCGGCTCAAGCAAGTTTTTTTAACCAATCACAGGACACGTACATGTCCAGTTCAGCGTAAGACCTTCTAGCAGGCCCTGGTTTGCAGAATCAAGATCTGATTGGCTATTTAAACTGACTGACTGACTGTCTGTGTCTACTTACAGTGGACGGGGCAAAATTTGCCTGACAACACAAGCTGCTAAAATATAATTGGTTAAAAACTCTACCACAATAAACAACATTGGAAGCCACTCAACTAAGTGGATATACCGTAATATGACATAAAGAGAACAGAGAATAGATAATATTTTTGTTTGCATATTTATGAAAATAAAATAAATTCACTTTTCTGAGTATGTTTAGGCCAGAAGGCCTTGCTGGCCCTGACGGCCCGCCACTGGTTGTGCCTGGGATAGGCTTATGGATGGTTAGACTGTAAAGTAGTGAGTGTGAGTGTTGTGGTGACTTTATCTACTCCTATTTTCAGTCAGAAGAACACCACAAATAACTGTAGCTTATTAGGTCGTAACTTGTGTAGAATTCATAACAGCAGGCCTGAATTTAAAATGAAACAGACTATAAGCTCACTTAGGTCTAATTAAAAGGCCCTCAAATAGGTTTAAAGGGTATTTTACAGCCATTTCATTGAATTAAATAACAGGATTTTAAAATAACAATAAAAATAATATTACCAATACTTTTAAATCTATATAATCTCTAGGCATATATTTTTCTCTTGCAGTGTGCACAAACATGCAGGTTTGCTAAATACAGATGCAAGTGCATATCGTACTGTGAAATGCTGATGAATGAAAGCACAAAGATATGGATTCAAAATATCACATTTATTCTGAAAGTTATGATGGCTTGAATTTACGGCCACTTGAAACACCAAGTATGGGACTTTAGTTCCACCTTGAACAAGAGCGCCACCTGGTGGGTTAAGTGTTACACAGTACATATGTTATACTATTATTCTTTATATTTTATGCTTCATGTGTATTATTATTGCATTTAGTTTTACTTATTTGATCTTGTTTAAATTAGTTGTCTGTTCAGTGTTATGTGTGCGATTAATATGACCACATATGCACTAAACTAAAAACCTTATTATCTTAATGAAACCCACAAGAGCACATGCAGGGAGAACACAATCACCTTCCATCTTTCATAAGACCCAGCAGAGGAAACTGTGCTGTGCTCGACATCTGTCTCTGAGCTGTTGGGGCTCCACTGCAGTCATGAGTCTGTTTGGAGATCACTAAGTGCTACAGAGCAGGACCAAAGCAGAATGCAGGGGACAACCTCAGGGTGTGTCACAGGAACCACACACTTACACTATCAGGAAGAAAGTGTCGTGGTAGGCTGAAAATATCATTGTATTAATAGCAAGAACTGCAACAAATACCATGTATTTGCAAGTTAACACTGGTGGATAAAGCTTAATCTTATACTCATAGGATCATTTTGTGTATTTTAAATAAGTTATGTATACAGTACTTTGTATTGTAATGTTACCAAACTGTAACCTTCATCATATTATATTATATTAGGTTTAAAGGTTTGAAGGAGTTCAAGTATCTCAAGGTCTTGTTCATGTGATTGAGAGGCAGATTGGTGCAGCGTCCGCAGTGATGCAGTCGCTGTATCGGACTGTTGTGGTGAAGAAGGAGCTGAGTCGAAAGGCAAATCTCTCTATTTACCGGTCAATCTACGTTCCTACCCTCACGTATGGTCATGAGCTTTGGGTAATGACTGAAAGGACAAGGAGTTTTCTCCACAAGGTGGCTGGGCGCTCCCTTAGAAATAGGGTGAGGAGCTCAGTCACACGAGAGGAGCTCGGAGTAGAGTCGCTGCTCCTGCACGTCGAGAGGAATCAGCTGAGGTGGCTTGGGCATCTGTTCAGGATGCCTCCTGGACGCCTCGGGGAGATGTTCCGGGCATATCCCACCAAGAGGAGGCCTCGGGGAAGACCCAGGACACGCTGGAGGGACTATGTCTATGTCTAGGTCCCACTGGAGGAGCTGGAGGAAGTGTCTGGGGTGAGGGAAGTCTGGGAGTTCCTGCTTAGACTGCTGCTCTTGTGACCCGATAAGCGGAAGAAAATGGATGGTCGGATGGGTATATGCCATTCGTTATACAATAGTGCATTACTTGATCAAATATATTGTATTTTTGGTGTGGATTTCATATTATATATTATCATACAAATAAAAATAGAAATTTATTTTTTAGAAGTTTTCTTCTGACAATTTCTGTCTGGCAATTTTATGTTTGTAATTGTCTCCACATCCTGCCAAGTCTTCATTAAAAGGATGTACAATAGGTTGTGGTGCAGAGAAAATGGCTGTTTTATGAAAATGAGGTTTGAGAAAGACAGGCCGTGTGAAACTGAGGTGATCCCACTGCCCTGGCTCACCCCCTACAACCCCCCCATCTCCGCCCTTCCCGCCTCGTTCCCCGCCCTCGCTGATCTTCTCCAAGGTTACAGCACTCCATGGTTACAGGACAGCGCTCCTGATGCAGCCTATTAATATGTTTTTCAGCAGCAGGAGCGAGCGGGATACTGATGTGGCTGGGTTTGTCTTGTGCACAATCACTGTCAAATGTTCAAATGTTCAAATGTCCTAGGATGAACAAACTTTGGAGGAAGGAGCTGGGACCAGAGCCAGGGACTACACAGGACCAGAGACCCAAACAACCAGCACTTTGTCAATGATTTTAAAATTCATTTGCAAACTGGGGTTTCAAGACTCTTTATTAAGCACAAGCCACAAATAAAACCAAATGGACAATGCCCTTGCAATGTTTGGGCTCCCCTGGAAGGTCTTTACCTGTCAGTAATCCCAGTGCCACACCGACATTATTGAGGCAGGGGTCCTTTCATGTACAGTATGTACAATAAATTTATAGGCCCCAATGAGAACTACATTAGATTTATAACAAGACTGTAATAATTACTGAGGCAGCTGTAAAACTTGATTGTGATTATTATTACAAAACAAACGTGATATGATAAACTTGTTTTTGCATTTATAAACTACTATAAACACATGTATTGTAAGTAATCCAGAATGAAATCTGATATTATCATTTCTGAATAAAAATAAATCTAGTTACAGATATACAAACAGAGAACTTGTCAACTTTTTGTCAAAATAGAACAAACAGTACCAGCATAATACAAAAGATAACTTGTAAGGGAGAGACTCAGAGGAACAAAGGAGGCAGAGGAGATGGTCAGATGGAGCAGAGGAGAGTGTCAGATGGAGTAGAGGAGATGGTCAGATGGAGCAGAGGAGAGTGTCAGATGGAGTAGAGGAGATGGTCAGATGGAGCAGAGGAGATGGTCAGATGGAGCAGAGGAGATGGTCAGATGGAGCAGAGGAGATGGTCAGATGGAGCAGAGGAGATGGTCAGATGGAGCAGAGGAGAGGGTCAGATGGAGCAGAGGAGATGGTCAAATAGAGCAGAGGAGAGGCCAGATGGAGCGGAGGAGATGGTCAGAGGAGGAGAGGGTCAGAGACGCAGAGGATGCAGAGGAGAGTGTCAGAGGAGGAGAGGGTCAGAGAAGCAGAGGATGCAGAGGGGAGGGTCGGATGGAGCAGAGAAGAGGATCAGAGGATCATCAAAGTACATTTAATATTGTGGACAAATGAATCCCATTTTGCCGCTTTGGCTCGTTAAAAAAGTGAATTCCCTGTAATTAAGATTTACACCTCCCTCTCTTGCACTGGAGGCTCAGGAGTAGGCTCCACTCTCACAGAAGGGGTCAGTGGTGCGGGGTCAGGCTGTAGGACAGGTCTGTGCTGTGAGAGCGGAGGAGGCGACTCACCAAAATGTGATAAAACACAAATGGCTGTGTTTATATTATTCAAGACCTTAAACATAAAGGTTTAGCTCCCGTCTGGTTACCGGATCAAAGAAAACAGTTGGTGGAACGCACTCTGACAGTTGCCTGATCCTATTCCAGTTTGTTCCTGCTCAAATTAAGCCCTGCTCACACCATTGTCTCAGTTCTCTCCTGCAAAATTTAAATGACTCTGGGTACTAACAAGGGGAGGGACTATATCAAGTATTTTATTATTACAGATTACTAACTTTACATTATAGTACAGGGCTACGTGGTTAAAAATATGCAGTCTTAAAAAAAGAAATATATTAATAGTGACATTCACTTAAAATCAATAATATACCTTTATATATTGTGTGTTTTACGTGTTTCAAGTGTTTTTCTATAACTGTTTTGTACAGGCGAAGAGGGAGTCCTATGCATTTCTATGGGACATGGCGGTAGTGGAGTACGCGGCTCTGACAGATGATGACTGCACCTTAACCATCGCAGGAAACAGCATGAGCACGAGAGGCTATGGCATGGCCCTACAGCACGGCAGCCCCTATCGAGACCTCTTCTCTCAAAAGTATGTGTTCAAATGTATTATGTTCATTCATGTTTTAAGTTTGGTCTATCTTTCAAAATGTGGGACTCTAGAATAGCAATCAAACAAAATTATTGATTTATTTTTGTCGCTAGAAGAATTGATAAAGAATTGAGTTGGTACCTTGCAGGTGAAGGTGAAGCAAAGCGAGAAAGATTTGCAGCTGCTCAATAATTTTCAAACAAAATAGTTAGCACTACAGCCTCTGAGCAAGTGCAAACTGCTGTTGTGTCCTTGGGCAAGAAACTTCACCTAACTTGCCTGTAGTAAAAGAAAAATTCAATTCTGTCAACTGGACAAAAAGTTTTATGAGTGAAGATGTTTTGGTACTCACCCAAGCCGCTTCTTCAGTTTATCTTGCCTGTGTATGGATATGGTGTGTAAATGAGTGATGGGTGGAGGTTGGAGGGGCCAATAGTGCAGACTGTCAACCTCGTTTTGTCAGTCAACCCCAGGGCAGCTATGGCAGCAATAGTGGCGAATTGGCAATATGGGGTGAATTAAGAATGCACAAAATTCTAAAGTAACTTGGAGCGTTATACAAGACTAATGCTGAAAATGATAATTGTCTAAAGTGCAACCCCACTGAAGCATGCGACCTGCGTAGTTGCAGGTCAGGATGATGTCACATGGATGGCTGAACAGAACAAACTCTAATCTTAATCGCTACAGTTAAATTATAGAGCATCTAATAGACTGGAGCCCCTGCTTACCTTGATACAAATACGTGGAGGTTTAGCAGCACAAATAGCTCTAGTCAGTCTCTCTCCCAGTGCTGAGTAATGGCCCAGCTCAGAGCTCACAGGTCCAGTGGGACAGATGGATGTCTGGGCAGTGTTTGTTGGAGGCTGTCATCCCTCTGTCGGCTTTTGTACTCTAACTAATGGCCTCGACACAACATTTGATCATTTGGCTTTCCAGTCTTTTATACTAAAGCTATTATTCGTGTAGCTCATATTGATACTATTCAAACACAAGTGCTATAATAGTTGTGATTTAGCAGCTTAAGCAGTTAATAGCATTTACCAGTCACTGTTTCAGTTATGAGCTACAAATGAACATTACTGTCTTACAAAAGAAGCATTCTGTCACTGAATGTGAATGCCTGTAAAATCCCATGCTTGTGTGTGCAGGATCCTGGAGCTCCAGGAGAAGGGAGACTTGGACATCCTGAAGCAGAAGTGGTGGCCTAAGAAGGGCCGCTGTGACCTGCAGAGCCACGCGGACGCCCAGCCGGAGGGGCGGGCCTTACGGCTGCACAGCTTCGCGGGGGTCTTCTGTATCCTGGCCGCGGGCCTGCTCCTGGCGCTGCTCGTAGCTGCTCTGGAGACATGGTGGAACAGTAACCAGTGTAGGAGAGAGCAGCCCAAAGAGGTGACCGCAGACTCCACCGGCCAGGGCCCGAGCCCCAGCCTCCTAACCCAGAGCAGCACGGCCGCTCCCCCCGCCCCCCCCAGGCCGCGCTCCAGACCCCGCCCCCTGGGCCCCCCGGTGCTGCCCAGAGATGCCACTGCCACACTCTACTTTATGGATCCAGCAGGCGCTGACGCCAGCCCCGATTTAGTAGAGCTGCAGTACACGCAGTTATAGGTGTGCCTCTGAGCCATAGCAGACATCATGTGATCATTCTGCTCATGTGGGAGAGAGATGGGGTGCTCCTAGGGACTCTCATGCACTCTCTCATGCACACGCACACACACACACACACACACACACACACACACACACACACAGGTTAATCATAGTGGGAACCACACTCTTAAAAATAATACCAAAGCTGAAATGTACTTCTGGGTCAATGAGCACTTCAGTGGTACAATAGCACTCTTTATCTAATCCATTCAAGTCTTAACACTTTAGAGCTCCAAGTGCATCCTGCTGCTGTTGACTGGGCAGCCCCTCTTCACCAGACGGGCGTCCAGACAACAAGGCTTGACATGGATCCCTAAACTAAAGTGTGAGCAAAGCACATGGTGCATTAATAAGCATAGAGCTGCATGACCAATAACCAAACTACTACTACCCAGATAGACCCCTCCCCTTTTAAACCAGTAACTCAAATGTATCCATGCTGCTGGTACTCTGACTTACTGCCCTGTCTTGGTGCTCTCATAAATGCCACATACAACCATCATAATACTGTCTAGATGAAATGCTTTCTATTTATGTTGCACATGATCTGTTGTTTGTTGTTTTATATATTGAATCTATACAGTGTATTAACATAAATGATAATTGGCACAGTATCAAAACCTCACTATATAGTGCTTTTGCAGCAAGTCAAAGTGGTTATTTCATTTAATAACGTAGCACTTTGCAGCCTTGCAGATAACAGCATTTACATTAGTGCATTTACTTGAGTAGGAGGACTAGTAGTATGTTAATAGTATGTGATGGTGGTATTTTCAGCGTGTTGTGAGAGCACTTAAGCTAAAACCCCACTTGAGGCCTCCCCATAATAGACTACATTTATATGTCAATGGATGAAAAACTCACTTAGTGCATTGGCATATAATAACAAGAGACTAGGATGAGGCTCTTGACACAGGTCTTCTGTGCTGGATGCTCATTGGCTGCGTCAGGGCCAGGAGGCGGAGCATGGGACTTGGCAGGGTTACCTCATGCGCTGTATGACTGTATGTCCTCTCACCCCATGGTCTCTCCTGTTTACTGTGCATGTATCTGTGGAAGTCCGGGAGCAGTCAAAGTGCAAGCAGGCCTATCCTCTTTGCTTCTCTGACTGCTCCTCCCTTAGCACAATGACACCTGTTACATACTTTACATAGTCTTTCCTTGTTAATTTGATTGAGTGAAAAAGATATAGCGCACGATCATTATTGTGTAAGCAAGCAGACCCTTACATTTAAGCATACAGTACAGCAAAATCCTCATACCAGTCCGAACATAATGTTTCCATGTTGTTAATTGTCTTACTTCATCAGAATGCAAGTGATTGGTGATAAACGCTAATTATACTTAACTGTCATAACACATTTGTGGCTAGATATCATCTGGTTGTCACCATGTACATCAGTAACTGTTGAGTATGTGTTTATAACTGTTACAACCAAACAGACATAATGTAGATTATGGTACCTTTATTGGATAGATGCAAAGTCTAAATTATCATGTTTTGTTGCATTATTGATGTAGTAGATTGAGAAAAAAGTCTAACTACTTTTTTGTTCTCACCCCTTACCTTCTCAACCTATCCCTGCTTCTCATGTGCTCTTCATTCTATATACCCCCCCACCCCCATCCTTTGTCATTCTCCCCCTCTGCCCCCCCCCCCTCCCCTCGCCCCCTG
>KN481161.1:32319-42768 GCA_000787095.1 Periophthalmodon schlosseri
CTGCCCCCCCCCATCCCGTCTGGCTGTGGCTCTCAGGACAAAGAGGTGAACCTGGAGCAGGTGCACCAGCGCCTCAACAGCCTGCTGGATGATGACCTGGCCCATAAGCAGCTCCCGGGACAGTCGATTGAGATCTCTGCTCTGGACATTGGCAGCATGCAGCCCAGTCAGTCTCTGGAGGCCTTGTCCGCGCGGGACTACCCGCCCCACCGCGGGGGGCCACTGTCAGTCACCTCCTTCCTGCAGGAGAGCCACGGGCCGGGCCGGACACTGGGCGCAGTCGGGGGCAGGACCCTACCACTGCCCCTCAGCAGCGCCACCATGCCCTCCATCCGCTGCAAACACAGGGCCCCCAACGGGGGGCTCTTCAGGCAGAGTCCCCTCAAGACACCCATGCCAATGTCATACCAGCCAGTGCCAGGGGGCGCCATCCCCGAGGCCAGTGAGCCCAGCCACGGCACGTCCATCTGAGCAGGACCCTGACAGACTGAGCTCAGTGACATGTGCAGAGTATAAATACAGAGGATTTTTATTATGACATAGGTCAACGGACACACTCTGACTTTCATGTACATATTTGTAAGTACAAAGAGAGAGAGAAGCAACATTAAAAGTGTATTTTGAATATTCTCAAGCGTTGAGTTTAAAAAACACAAAAGTTTGAAAAAAATGACTGAATGGGTTTGTAAATTTTGTTCTAAATGATTAAAGGTGACAATTCTTTGTGGTTGTTTTCTAAGTGCCAAGTTCAAAGCTGTTTTCTTTTAGATCAACATTAAATGAATGTACTGTGAGAATCATGATAAAAGACATTTCACACTTCAAAGACATTGGAAAAATTGCTTTGTTTCATATGAAAAATAAAAAGTTGAATAAAAATGGTGTGAGACATGTGCTTGAAAACATATTTGAAAAATCACTCTGTCAGCTTGACTCTGCACTGGCCGATGAAGTGCTTCTGGACCAGGTAAGTCAAAACTTATACAACTTTTATTAAATGTGTATAATTGGAAAATTGAATTTGTCCTATTAGCGCCGATAAGGTAACCTGAATTATTGAACTCTTCCACATCCTTATGAGCTTAAAAGGATTACATTACATTTTTGTTCATGGGGGAAGACTATAATTGCTTGCATTGTGCCAAATGAGTTCCACCTTCACTATGCCAGACCCACACATCCAGTCTGGTGGTGTCTTTGGATAAACTAGGTGCCACATCCAACTCGCTGGACCTGTACAGTACAGACACGTGGCCAATGAATGTCACCTATAGTGTTGTAGTGTACTATAAAGCCAATTTGTACTAGCCACTGTGTATAACCTGTAAAGCCCAAACAGGTGTGAAGTGGAGTGAATGTGACTGTAACCAATGCAGTAGTGTTGGCCCTTGGTTAGCTGCCGAAATGAACCAGCAAGATGTGAGCAGA
Organism: Periophthalmodon schlosseri; assembly: GCA_000787095.1. Classification (NCBI taxonomy): domain Eukaryota; kingdom Metazoa; phylum Chordata; class Actinopteri; order Gobiiformes; family Gobiidae; genus Periophthalmodon; species Periophthalmodon schlosseri. The sequence continues at coordinate 33,748 of KN481161.1, forward strand.
GGTGAACTGAAGGCTTGTTTGGTGCTCAACCTGTAAGCGCACAACTCAATCTCTTTCTACAGAGGAGGGTTCTGATGTGGTTAAACTGAGTGATGTGATACAAGACTGTGGCACTAAAGAAAATATTCCTAGTGTTTTTTTGTATTTTGTCTGGAGCTAAGGGTTTGGAAGTACATTTTCGATAAATTTTTCCCTTAGACTTCCTAAAATAAAAAAATAATGATATTAAAAGTTTGAAAGCTTTAAAGGGTTAATTTGCTATGTGGTAACTAATGATTGCAAGACCTATAATTTTATTCAAATGTTGGTTCTGAAACTTTATAAACCGCTAAGTTATTAAAACATTTCGCCCAAAGTTAAGTTTTGAACTGAAAAAACTACCATGTTATTAGTTAGCACATAGCTGTTTAACCTCCATTGTGCCGTTTGACTTTCAATATTTGAATTTTTCAAAAAGTCTATAGGAAAATGGGAAATTTACTTCCAGAACCACGGTAGGCTTTGAAGTAGACGGGACTGTTGAGCTCCATAGAAGTAAAAATACAACTGTTATATATACTACTACACACAGTGAGAAGCCTCTCTTATTTCTAAACATAACAGAGTTATTTGGACAGAAATATCACCTTTGACAAGATGAATAAAGGAGTGTCATTACATGTCTATTTATTTTTCAGTGATCGTCACTATTACGATCACATATCATGTCACTGTTGTATATTCATGTAATTGTGTTTTTGTATGAATGCCCCACTTTCATACAAACTACTGCTGTAATAGGTCCTTTACTCATGGTTGATTTCTGAAGGACGGGCACACCTTTTATGCACTGCAAACATTAATCAACAAATTCAGTGTAAGAGCTATTCATTAGCATTTGCCAAATATTATACTTGATGTCTTTGAAAGATTTCAACAATAACAACAATTTGAGGCTGCTAAAAAAGTATTTCATTTTTAATTTGCACATGGTGCACACGAAACATTAACCTTATAAAGAGAAAATATGCCAGTTTTTTTGCAAAAATGCTAGTTTCCACCCGCAGTCCCTTGATAGGCTAAAGTATTATTAGTATTAAAGTACTGTGTTGTTTATGTTTGTTAAACAAAAGCCCTAAATTGTCCAATGTTTCTTTTAAAGTTCTTTCACTTTAATCCAGACTGATGTATCCAATAGATTTGGATCAAATTCATTTTGTGGCCAAACATCACATAAAATGGGGTGATGCCTGGCGTCTAACTAACGTCAGTCTCCTTGTCAACCATGCCAAAAACAATTTCCTAAAAGCCTTCAGAAGTCCTGTATACATTTGAATCACCCTCGGGGACTAATGCATATTAAAGATTCCACTGAAATCCAATGGATGAAAATGGTGACTAAATACAAATAATTTGGTAAAGCAAAATAAGAAAGGACACTTTAGTGATTGCCAGCGGGAACATTGTCCAATTCAGTAAAGTTTTGAAAAGTGTGATGTGTGCCAATCAAAATACCTCTGTTCTGTAGCCATACCAGAATAACATGTCTCATCCATTTTTTTATGCCAGCCAAACATTTCTAATTGCAAATAGGACTAATGGTGAAAACCACATCAACTTTTGGAATAAATAATGTGATTTTTTTTTTCTTTTCCATGTTGTTAGGTTATCTCATGTTTCTTTGATTTCTATTTCAGTTTCAAACATGTGATTCTGATTCTTATACAGATAAACTGCATCACATCTACATTTATGTACTTCTTGCAGTGACTTACAGTATTGTACAACTTCAAACTGTCTGAGCCTTTTCTAGAGTTTACCACCAGGTCTGTTCTTTTCTGGCTGGCATTGGAATAAATATGTTGTTTACAAAATGAGGGGCCGTGAGAGCCACAGGTTTGAAATGAGCTCTTTTGAAAGCACTTTCCTGGCGCTCTGCAGTCACTGACCCAGACTGTGCTCTGGTCTCTCTCCAGCTCAACATCTGCCTGCTTCAAAACACACTGGGCTCCATCTGCTGGTCCTGCCCCACAGTAATGAAACAGTGGCCATTAGAAGTCGGAGCTGCAGCCTTACACCTCTGATCCTTCTTCCATTAGGCTTCACCTGAGAGTGCACTCTGCTCTGGAAGTCCTCGCCACAAATGTTTAAACACAGAATAACTGCTTTTGTTTGTTCTCAGCTCCACATCTTGACTGAATTTGCTGAAAGAGAATTGGCTGAATCCTGGATAAGTCTCCAACCAAACAACAGTCATTGTGTCTGGATGCCCTAGTTTCTCTGTGGAGCAGTCTGGGCTAATCAACCAATCATCATGTGGCAACTGTTTATATGAATACAAGTTTGGGGCAGCAGTGGCTTAGTGGTTAGAGTGCTTGTTCACCAACCTGAAAATTGAATTATGCTCCGACCAGTATTGCTGTTGTGTCCCTGGGCGACTCACTTTATCCAGTTTCCCTTCTTATGGATGTAATGTGTGAGTGAGTGGCTGATGGTGATCGAAGGGGCCAATGATGCAGATTGGCAGCCCCGTTAGCCTAACCCAGGGCAGCTGTGACTAAAGTAGCTAAATTGAGGAGTTAATAAATTGCTGAGCTTGTAAAGCACAATTCAAGTGTGAGGCATTATAACTGAGATAACTACAGACAAAATATTACGACTTAAAGTGGGACTAAAAACCTAACCTCCACCGCTGCAGCCAGTTGGTGTCTGAAACTCCTATAATCAGGGCAGTGCTCTGTGATGTCATGCAGTACTTGAAATTCCAGTGGCCACTGGAGGCAGCGCACACTCAGTTTTTGACTGTTTTTAACTAGAAATTTGCAAATATTCCTAGTTTGCACTAAAATTGTCAAAAAGGACTACTAACAGTACACAATACTATTTGTTAAAGAAGATCTATTGTGCTTGTGTCTGCTATATAGTTATAATCTATGACACCCATGGATCATTGTTATAATTTTCACATTTTAAATCACAATATTCATCCAAAACAAATAAATAAAAGAAACAAGTCCACTGACTTGTGCGTTAGAAAACTGCAATGCCTAGTGGGAGCTGACATTGCCGTAAACATCATCACAACAAAAGAGCCATGAGCTGTCAGCTCCTCCTATAGATAGCTGCAGATCACACTAGCGAGTAGCTGATTTTTATTATTTTTTTTATTTGTACCAAAATGACTACGTGATGATGCTGAATCCTAAGTGTATCATCGACTGAGAAAATAATGACAATATGACATCTTGAAAACAACTTTGAGAGGGTAAATGAGAAGGGGAAACAACTATAACATTGTTAAAACTTCTGAATCCGATTTTGCATAATAGGTCTGCTTTAATAAGGGACCATGGCCAATGAGTTTGTGTGCTTCAGTGTCGTACCACACAAACCACTGTCTGATATATTAGTGGGTAAACCCAGTGGAAAGCGCTGGGCACAGCAGAGGGACCAGACAAAATATCCATATTTGCAGTGAAATCTACCAGCTTTGAATTAAACCTCGGGTCATCCTCAAAGTTTCCTTGCATCTTGCTTATTGCAGTTTTGTAGTGCAGGGCTATTGTTGGCAATGGTGATGGCTGCATGTTACAAAATAAGAAATACTATCATTCTGATTCTAGGCAGAATCCACAAAACACTACGTCTGTGGGAGATGAAATGTAGATAACCCACTTTACATGGATGAGAACAAGCTAATATGCTCATGTCCCATGTAAAAGCAGCTCTCCATCAGTTTTGGTGCATAGAATGTTATCACAGGAACAGGGACTTCGTAATTAGACAATTCTGCCATACATGGCTCGCATGAGTGGTCTGAATAATTAGCTCGTGTGGGCAGCAGGAGGCAGTGTGCTGTAAAATAACTCCCCGTGCCCCTGGGGGTAGATGAAAGTGCGTCTGTCCACTCTCCCTCTCCTCTGCTTATCATCCATTCAGCGCTATCAGAGACTAGGCCATAGAACTGCACTGTGGGGTCTACAGGGAGCAATCTGCCTCATAGGACTCAGAGCTTAATGAGCAAAGTAAGGTAAGGTGGACTTTACTGTGCTTGTAGGGGAATGTGTTTGACCCTAGTTTCAAACCACTGCCACGAGCCGTGGGCAGGCACTGTGTAATGCCCGGGGAGCCTTCTCCAGAACTGAGCCAGGATCTTGGGCAACAGTACCTCACTTGTATAAGCTTGCATTGTGCATTGTGCATATTGTTTTGGGTTCACGGGGGACACAGGGGCACCTGGAGGAAACCAAGTCAGTCAGTCTCAGAATACGTAAGTTATGCAATCAATCTTCCAGGAGCAGTGAGGCTAGAGTGCTCAGTCTATACAGTTGGCATAGTTATAGGTGCACTAAGTAAATTTTCTGCTTGTCTCCATGGAGATGATATTACAACTAGCAGCAGGCTCAGACCGTTGCATTGTATCCATGTTTAAAGGGCCCATATTACACTATTTTCTGATCTATAGTGTTGTTATAATGTTGTTTCCTCTTCAAAAACATACCTGGAGTTGTGTTTTGTTTCATTCACACATGTTTAACACACAAACTGAGAGAAGAACTCAGCCTAAATATACAAACGATCAATGGGAATAAATTTTCCAGGAGCAGTGAGGCTAGAGTGCTCATTCTATACAGATGGCATAGTCATAAGTGCACTGAGGAACTTTTCTGCTTGTCTCCATGGAAATTATATTATTTTGCCTGGAATGTACCACAGTATGACACTGAACTTATCTAACTTACATTTGTTCAATTACAGGTGCTGTATTGCTCAGAAATTCCTTGGAAAAACATGTTCTTAATGTGTGCAGGCTTTCCTCTCCACAGATTTGACCTGAAACTTGGCCTTGTGGTGTCACTTGTTTGTCTCCATGGAGATGGGTATGTCTAACGCCATACTGTGGAACATTCGAGGCAAAGCAATAACACTGCCATGGAGACAATCATGTGGCAAACCCTCCACCATAAAAAGTTGCTCCTTTCACTGAAGAAACTGTGCTGTAACATGACACAAATAGACAAATATGTAAACATAGACTAGAAATACAGAAATATATTTTGAATTTCTCATGATTAATGTGATAGTCAGGATTCCTGTTTTCCCCTGTGTTCTCCTATGCTGTCTCCCGCCTCTCTTCTGTGTCTGCGTGCATGGAGCTGGGCAGAGAGTCTGGCACCAACCTCACCAATGGTTTCCACCCACTCCTCACCTGCAGCCCACTGCCAACCAGCTACAACCTCTGCAGTACAAAGACTCGGCTCATTCATCCACTCACTGCCAGATCGTCAGTTAATCCATTGTAGTATTGTAACTGCTTAGCCTAGTTAATCTCATTGCATATTTCCAATTACTTAGTTTATTTTTTTCTGTTTTCTTCAGACCCTGTTTTTGGACCAGAACCACACCCGCAGACCACCTCAGCCTCCGACCCAGCTCCCAGCACCCAGACTTTGTCTTTTTTTCTAATAAACCCTTGTTTTAAATTCACTTGTTTGCACTTTTTTGATCCATCAGCCATCACAACTTAGATGTTATTTCAATATATGTCAAAAATGGATCAACAATGGAATACCTTTGGCCTAAACAATTCCAAAAACTTGAAACAGAGTTCTTCAAAAACAATCCAACTCAAGTAGAAATAACATTCATGATCCTCCATGTTTTCCCAAATATTCCCCTGCTCCCTAGTTGTTACCCCCTATCACCATACAGATCACACAGAGTCGCATGGTGCAGCAATCAGTAGATTTCAGAGTGCCACTTCTGTATTATGATTTTCATCTGCTGCAGCCATGAGAAACATTTTCAACTATGTGATAATTCGGTCTTTAGCGTCTATGAATAAATGATGAGCGGGCTAATTACGGAGCATAAATTGACTTGGCCTTGACACCTCATAAAACTGTACATGAACTTGAGAGACAGCTGCTATGCCCAGGCTGACGGTGCAGAAACAAAGTTTAAAATAGTAAAATGATAAGTACTATAGTTTATGATTAGCTGCAGATTGATGGAAAACTGCTTACATCAAGCCTTTAGTGTAGAGAGAGGGCAAGGAAGGGCACCTGGCTTAAAATCAACAAAATGAAAATACAATGAACTGCATTATTGAAAGCAGAAGACAGTTGAAAGCTATGATTTGTAGATTGGCGCCGTTCTCTAAAACCTAATTTACTTCATATTATGTTAATGATAATGCATCTAATTTGTATAGCACTTTTTGGACACCTAAAGATGCTTCACATTATTCATTCGCTCCACAGTTATTATTGGTAAGCTACTACCACTTGCCTTTGCATGCATACACACACGCCACTTTCATACTGGGCAAGGTGAATGAGGTGTCTTGCCTAAGGGCACAACAACAGTTTCCACGTGATGAGATTGGGCATTGACAAGCAGGCATGTTGCTGTATGATTCAGTCAAGCCTAATGCTGGAGCTGAAATGACAAAATCAATTTTTTTTGGCTTCACTTTTGCAACTCCATAGAATCTTTGAGGTTTTATGTCCTCCTGAACCTGTTGCCTTTTTCAAGAATAGGACTACAACTGAAATGGCACAAATATGGCAAGGCAAGGCAAGGCAAGTTTATTTGTATAGCACAATTTGTACACAAAGTAATTCAAAATGCTTTACAGAATAAGAAACATAAGAAACAAAACATAAATAATCCTAAATAATAATCCTAAAATTAACATTAAAAGAGAAGAGGGCAGAATCTTTCAACCTTTCAGTCATATGCACAGATAAACAGAACCATTTGGATCTTCGACTTAAACATTGTCAGTGTAGAGGCCTGTCTCACATCTTCAGGAAGACTGCTCTAGGTTTTAGCTGCAAAAAACTGAACACTGATTCTCAATGTTTAGTCCTGACTCTGGGCACCAGCAGGAGGCCGGCCCCTGAGGTCCTCAGAGTGCGAGATGGTTCATATGGCACTAACATGTGGGAGAAGTACTTTGGTGCTAAGCCATGGAGAGACTTGTACACAAGCAGAGCTGTTTTAAAGTCTATTCTCTGAGCCACAGGAGCCAGTGCAGAGACCTGAGCACAGGACTTATGTGCTCATACTTCCTGGTTCTAGTCAGGACCCGAGCAGCAGCACTCTGGATGTACTGCAGCTGTCTCGTTTGGAAAGGCCAGTGAGCAGGCCGTTACAGTAGTCTAACCTACTGAAGACAAATGCATGGATAAGTCTCTCCAAGTCTGGTTTTGCAATGTTTTTAGATGGTAAAAAGCTGCAGATGTTATTGATTTGATGTGGCTGTTAAAGTTCAAGTCTTAGTCCATATATGCACCAAATGACTTGACAAATTAAATGCATTTCAATTTACATTCTCTTCACTGGTTTCCAGGAGCACGACAGCATAAATCTGCCTCCAAGCACATATGGATTACCATTGTCTTTTGGCATTTTGAATGGCACCAGATGCCCTTTCCAGCACATTGTAAGACCCATGTTTTGTCTTAAGACCGCTACACAGAACACACTAGCTTAATTGTGACCCCATGCAGCCGGATTCTCATTTACATTTTTCTTTTCTTTTAAAGACACTGTTGGCTAAAAAATAATTAATCCAAATTAGCATATGCCTTCTGTTAAGGTCCTCTCCAGCATAAATAATATTACGTGCTACTATTTGTACCCTTAAGGTGAGTAGTTTTATGCATACCAAATTCTATTAATACCCCAGCCTTGAATGCAATGCACTGGCTAAAAAAGTATTTGGGAAAGTGATGGAACTCTTTGTTAACAATACAGAGCACAAACTTTTGGGGCCGCGGCATTAGAATAACTACAACTTGGAAATGTTTGAATTTTTCATGAAGCGCAGACGAGCGTGGAAGTCCAGGTGTATTCAATCTGCTGACTAAGTGCTTTAGAGTTAAATTATGCATGGTCCAGGTGGGGTTTTCCTCCGCAAAACTATTTCCTAATAATTATCAAGAATCACTGTTGTATAATGAGTTCATAGCCTCAACAAGGGCATTTTGCTGTCAGATAAATATTTCTGCTCAGGGAATAGAAATAGCCATGAAAGTGAATGCAGTTAAGGCCAATGGTACAAAATTATTTATTTATATGGTGGAAGAATGAAAATAAGGAGATGGGCAGCAGTGACTATGATGCATCCATCTATTTGTGTGTTAGTAGTCCTGTAAATTGTACTTCTGTGAGTCTAGGTCTGTCACGATAAATACTATGTCCACTTATCGTTCAATCATTTTTGGGGGTCAGTATTTATCGTGGGTACTTTTTCTTTGCACTAGTGGGAAAATGTTGGTTATTTTTCTGTACTATGATGAGATTTGAGCAGTTAAAGGTTGAATTATGAACTTCTATGACTCATTATAGACACAAACTAACTACTAAAGTCTTGCTTTCTGTTTGTATTTATTGCAGCTTGTATGTTTACGCAATATTGTACATTTAGAATACTTTTTTGGACATAATTCTGCTTCATGGTTTGGTTTCAATTTTATCGCTTATCATCTATATTTATTTCAACAATATATCACACTTCAAAATTTGTTATTGTGGCAGGCCTATGTGAGTAATATATTTTACAGTGGAACAGTACTTCTACATGGCTGAAAGTTGTTGTTTTTTGTTTTTTTTTGTCTTCGCACTGTGAGTTATGCATATCCCTAAATTACAAAGCCACAGTATGTAACTTTTACCAAAAAATTGACTAAAATTAAAGCTTTGTCTTTTTATTTTGGTTGTGCATTATGTCATGCATGAAAAACATGTGTCCTTCCTCTGAGCAGACTTGCATCACCACAAACCTCCAGACTCTTACTTGACCTGGAGGAGGGCCTCCTCCTGCTCGTCTCCATGGAAATGTTGTTTCTTTGCTATAATCTTCCACAGTATGGTATAAAACGTGTCTATCAATGTTGACTGTTCCGAAGTGGGTTTCCATTCTCATCTCGGTGTAATTCCTCAGTCGTTCAGATATGTTCCATACCAAGAAAAAGTAATTCTGTCAACTTTTTGGAGTTGAAAACAGAGATAAAACTGAAATTATATATATAT
>JACM01079648.1:0-22908 GCA_000787095.1 Periophthalmodon schlosseri
ACTCCATGAACAGCTCAGCCACACCCCATTTATCATAGTTTTATGGTTGTAAGTAAGTAACAGTTATAGAATTACTTCGACATAAACAAAATAGAAAAACTAGGCAAGATTTTTTGTTAGATCTTAAATAATAATTACGATAACTATGTTTTAATGAAATCAGTAGTCTAAACTGTCATATGCAATGTTTTTTATAGTTAGAAAACAAAAAGGTACGCACCCCAAATGATTCACCAATGGATACCAGCATTCTGCAGGGACAAACAAAGCATAAATACAGTTGAAACCAGAAGTTTACATGCACTATATAAGAAGACACTTTTTTTCCTCACTGTCTGACATGAAATTAGACTAAACTTTTCCTGTTTTAGGTCAGTTAGGATTAACAAAATTATTTCTATTTGCTAAATGCCAAAATAACGAGAGAAGGAGTTTTTTAGACAATTTTTCATTACTTTCTTCAAAGTCAGAAGTTTACAAACAGTAAAATTACTATACATTTAAACAATTTGGGAAACCACACATGATGATGTCATGTCTTTGGAAGCTTCTGAACATTTGAGTTAATTAGAGACACACCTGTAGATGTATTTGAAGGCACATCTGAAACACACTGCTTCTTTGTGTAAGATCATGGGAATTAGGAGACAACCTGTAGATGTATTTGAAGGCACATCTGAAACACACTGCTTCTTTGTGTAAGATCATGGGAAAGTCAAAAGAAATCAGCCAAGATATCAAGAAGAGAATTGTGGACTTGTACAAGTCTGTTTCATTGTTGAATGCAATTTCCAGATGCCTGAAAGTGCCACGTTCATCTGGTCAAACAATTATATACAAGTATAAACACCATGGGAATGTCCAGCCATCATACCGCTCAGGAAGGAGATGGGTTCTTTGTCCCAGACATGAACGTGCTTTGGTCTGAAATGTGCATATCAACCCAAGAACAAAAGCAAAAGACTGGTTACAAAGTGGCTTAAGGATAACAAAGTTAATGTTTTGGAGTGACCATCACGAAGCCCTGATCTCAGTCCTGTTGAAAATTTATGGGCAGACCTAAAAAGGCATGTGCGAGCAAGGCGACCTACAAACTTGGCTCAGTTACACCAGTTCTGTCTGGAGGAATGGGCCAAAATTCATGCTAACTATTGTCAGAAGCTTGTGGAAGGAAATCCAAAACTTTTGACCCATGAGTCCTACAGTTTAAAAGGCAATGGTACCAAATAATAATGAAATGTATGTAAACTTTTGTCAGACAGTGAGAAAAAAAAAAAGCGTACGTGTCTTTTTGTATAGTGTATGTAAACTTCTGGTTTCAGCTGGAAATATAATTATCTCTCATGGATGTTGTGACAAGCTTTTGTAATAAAGACCTGGAGCGTGGAGTCATGATGCCAGGAGACATGCGCGTGTTCTTCATTGGGGAGATGTACACGTTGTTGCTTCCCGGGACTCGGAGAGGAGAGTTTGGGAAATGGTACGGACTACGAGGGATTTGTGGGATTGGAGAAAGAGTTGGAGGCTGACAGAAGAGACATTTTAATTACACAGAAATATTTGAACATTTCCATTGAAATTATATTATTGCTCACCCTGGGGGATGCATACTGTAGGATGTTTATTTTGAGCCTCTGCATAAAGACCTGGTTGTAGAAGACAATGATGGAGTCGTAGTTTCCTTCGGAGATCAACACTTGCTTAAAAGTCTAATACAGAAAAAAAAATTTTGTAGTACAATATAAAACCTCATTCAATTAAAGATGAGATTACCTCTTGTTTGGTGTTTGGCATGTTCTTGTACGCTGTAACAATAGTCTTGAAACGCAAATCTACACTTTTCACTTTGGCGATGGCATACATGGCTGACATCATCAACTGTAAACAAAAAAGAATTTTACAATTTGCAATGGTATAGATACAGATACATTTTTTCTCATTCAAGGATTAGTTTTGGGCCACAAAAATGTCATAAAGGTACAAAATACAAATTCCTTTTATTTTATTCTACATGCAATCTGTATATGTGTGCCTTACTCAACACAAGTTTCTGGCCATTTTAATTATTTTGTCATTTGAATTGTATTTGCATCTATTTTTTACTCTTTGTTATTTTATTGTACTGTGTGAGCTACTGTGTCTAAGTAATTTCCCTTGGGGATCAATAAAGTCTAAAATATACTAAAAATAATAACTTCCTGGCTTTGGGAAATAGTCTTTGTATATGCTGGCTTTAGAACAATACAAACGGCTAACCTACAATTTACACTGAAACAAGACACTCCTGCTATGCAACTTTCTGTCCTTGGTGTGACAGTTTGACTATGTGACATAAAAAACAGGTAAAAAGAATGTCTCTAAATCAAAATTTTGGGTGAGAAATAAGGGTTACCTGGTCAAGATGGCGGTTCTTCATGAGCTCGTACTCGTGCTGCAGTGTGTGCTGGAACAGGGTCCAAATGATGGGCTCCAGTTCAGGGTGAAAAGAAAGCAGGTAGGAGCAGAGCATCTTGAGACGAGTGTAGGCCAGACGGTACACTATGAAAATTACACAAATAGTTAAATATAATTAAAAATAAATTGTATAATATAAATTACATTTTTGTCTTGAAGTACATTTTTTGTAGAAGAGACTGAGAGAGTTGGACTTTGCGTGTCGACTTGGCTGAGCTGCGACTTGGGTTGGGGTGAGTGCAGCGGCAAGAGCCTGGGAGCTGACGGAGGCAGGGGACTCAGGAGGTAAGACCCGAATACCCGGGCGCAAAGGAGACAGATATCTATAGAAACAAATCATTTAAATTTGTAGCTGTAACAACAAAGTAGTGACATGTGTAAAAGATAATCTGTTTATAAAAAGAGGCTGAGGAACAGCTTTGGTTGTCTTCAAATGACACTACTCAGCAGAGGTGGGTAGTACTTGAGGAACTTTGAGATTTACTTGAGGAACTTTTTCATAACATTTTACACCTGGTTGAGCAATATATTTTACAGTCCAACAGTACAATACTTGGGTAAAAGAAATGTGGTTACTTTCCTCACTGTGAATAATTTGAAAGTGCGAAAACCCTGTGGTAACAATATTAAATAATTTGAATATTTGTGTTTCTTGCACCACTCCTTCAGATATGATCTAGTTTTTCATTTTTGTGGTGTATCCTTTGAAAATAACATTATTTGAATCATTTCCTGGACCACTGCTTTCTACTTGAGCCCAGTTTTTGGCTACTCTACCCACCTCTGCTTCTTAGAGTTGACATAGCAGAATGTTAAGGGCTAGTTAGCTTGACTCTAAGCACTCACAGATCGGCTGCTGTGTGGTTGTGCTGCAGTGGTTGGTTGAGGTTGGCTGGAGTCTCTACTGATGTCTCTGCTGCACCGGCCTCCTGCTCAAGCTTCAGAAGGTCAAAGAGAGGAGAGCCCTGAAAACACAATATACATTTCACTCATCAGGAATCACACAGGTAGCACATGGCTCCTTTATCACTATTGCAATTTCACAGTTCCCCATTAATTCTGGGGAGACTATGGTGGGACATCAAATCGAATTTGTGGAGTATAAATGTTACTTAAATTTTAAACAGTCCTTTAGACGAAATGTGATTTGTCCAGGTGTTTTTAAACTAACTCCTTTATTAATGGGAGACACTGTGTGTATTTTTCACTGGTTTGATAAACTGCAAACATCTGACCAACTAAGAAGATGTGATTTCCTAGATCTCCATCCCGTATCACTAGTCTAAAATAATTATGGGTTTCTCATTTTGTTGACACAAGAGCACACCCTTCTGTCCAAGATCTGTAACTGAAAAAAACAAACAAAAACAAAACAATCAGTTGGAAGATAACTCTTATTTATTTTACAATGAATGTACCCATGGTTGCTCAGTGTAAACTATAGGCACTTTGAAACCACATTTGCCTCAGAACATGGCCTAAAGCACAAAACCACACTTGAGCTATTTTTTTTTTCGTCCACAGAGCTAGTGTAAGTGGTTTCTTCACAGCAGCTGCAGGTACAGACTTGCTACATGTCACGATTACCACACCCTGCTTTAGACTGACATCTCAAAAGCAAAAGTCTGTCTCACAGCACAGTATGCAATGACGTAAAGGAATTTAACTCTTTATTACCAAACAAAGATGTTACGAAGTTTATCACATTGTGAATCTAATCTGTTTCAGATCTATGTAATCTGTGTTTTATGTGTGGAACAATAAAAAGTCAAAAAGGATTGACAATGTATACCTTAAAATAAGGTATACATAATGAATACACGCTAGTTAATGCTCATTGCGTACAACTACGGCTGTCGCGGTAACCCCAATATTGCAATATCGATTAATCACACCGCACAAGGGCTCAAGTGGCCATGGTAACCACATTTTGCAGTTTAATGAGGCTCCACAAACCTTCGCCATAGCCCTAAGTACAATATGCAAACTTACTCCACTACGCCACAATAAAAAAACAGAGGAAGGACTTTGGTCTGTGAAAGCTCCACCCTCCCTTCAGGTCTTGATAGTCTAGCGAGTTCTTTGGGTAAAGCATTTGAGCAAGAGCTTCAACACACAGTGGCAGAGCAGTGCACTATAGATCAACTTTGTTTGGATTGGTTTGGCTGGATCAACAGGACCGCACAATAAGTTAATGAGAAATCAGCATTTTTGAAGACAGACACAGGAAAAAAAAAAACAAAACAAAAAACTTCAGAACAATTTACTTCTCAAATTTGGATTAAAGAAAAGAGATCTTCAACAGGCTTTGGATACTTGAAGAGGTTGTTTTTGTCAAACCATTTCAACATGTCTGGTATGCAAATTTCAAACTGCCAGTAACAGATTTGACTATTTTTTGAATAACAAACTGTAAACATGTATAACAGCTCCATAGCAATTTCCAACTTCAGTGCTCTGGGTGGTTCCCAGTTTAGTGCCCCATGTAACAGAAGCGATGAGTTCAAGTACCCTCTGTACAGTGCAGTGTTCAGCCTGGTGTTTGTGGTCGGACTTCTCTTTAACGCTGTATCTATGTACATTTTTGCTTGTACTCTGAAATTGAGAAATGAAACCACAACGTACATGATGAACTTGGTGGTGTCAGATTCTCTCTTTGTTCTCAGTCTGCCTTTTCGAATTGTCTACTTTGTGAAGAGGGAGTGGATTTTTGGCCCAGTGCTTTGTAAGATTTCTGTGGCTTTATTCTACACAAACATGTACGGGAGCATCCTCTTTCTAACCTGCATCAGTATAGACCGCTACCTGGCCCTTGTGTATCCCTTTCGCTCTCAAACCATTCGTACAAAACGCAATGCCAAACTAGCTTGTTTAACTGTGTGGACAATAATACTGTCTGGAGGCATAGCTGTTGGCTATCAACTGAAAACAACGTCCCTCAAAAATATCAATTCTTCCACCTACTACTGCTTCGAGAACTACTCAAGAGACCAGTGGAGGTCGGAGCTGTCCAAAGTGGTGATGTTTATAGAAACTGTGGGTTTTATCATCCCACTTCTGCTCAATGTGTTCTGTTCAGCCATGGTGCTACGGACATTAAAAAGCCCCCAGACAATCAGCCGTGGGGGGAACCTCAACAAAGCTAAAGTTTTAAGGATGATCATTGTCCATATTGTCATTTTCTGCTTCTGCTTCATTCCTTATAACGTCAACCTCATATTTTACGCCATGGTTCGCTCCAAGGTCCTCAAAGGGTGCAACGCAGAGTTTGTGGTCCGAACAATCTACCCCATCGCCCTGTGTATAGCTGTCACCAACTGCTGCTTTGATCCAGTCATTTACTACTTCACTTCAGAGACCATTCAGCACTCCATCAAACGCAAGTCCACAAGATGGCAAAATGGGACAAAGCTTTTCGACAGACTGCAGTTAGACAGCTCCAGAAACAGTCCCATCTCAACCTCCAAAGCTCTCACTCCAAGACCACCTCTATCAAAACTGTGTGATGAGTCTGCCAATAATTCAGACAAAGACATTTAGGAAAAATAAAAGTGTGGCTTATGGGTTTGCACCTTTCAACTCTTAACAATCCAATATTGTTATTTGGCTTTTTGTTGTTATTCATTGTAATGTTATATTTGATGCCCTGTGTGAGTTTGTACAGGACACTACAACTTTCTGTTTGACTATGAACCAGCGTTAAATTAGTTTAAATGTACTGTAGCTTTTTTGTGTTGATCCCAGAATTGAAAAATGTTTTTTTTCTGATTGTAAGCACTTTGTAAACTAGCATAAAGCATATATTTTGTTTAATAAAATAACTTATAAATACTGAATTCATATTTTTAACATTTACAGTTCTATACCTCAGAAGTTATAACTGAGTTTGATAAAGCCTACCCCACAGAAGAGCAGCCTGGCCAGTTATGTGTTACAAGACTGAGCGCTACTACATTCCTGTTGAGGCTGTAGCCCGAGGGTCCTCACTGACATGAGCAGATTAACAGCAAATTGTGAAACAAGAGACCTGCAACGACATGTCTCACCACAGGTTTGTACCAGAACAGAGCAAACTCTACAAACTCAGACCAGCAAATTGGCACATGTTCAGCCAAAATAACCAGTGTGTACATCTCACAGCAATATGCCTATGTGATTTCAGAAAACAATCATTTCATAATGTAATGTGCAGCCCGTTTGTATTTAAAAAAAAATACTAATTGTTTCCCATTATGATATTGTTGTGACAAATTTACATGTCATTAAAAGATTGCCATAAATAAAAATATAAAATTTCAATGTATTTATGTTTAACACCAATAAGCTGTGTGTGTGTGATGTAAACAAAAAAACCAACAAGAATACGACACATTTCGAACTCTACAGGAACTTTCACACATTGACACTTTTATAGATGCTGGGTTTCCACACTTTGAGGGGACTTGTATTAATTTCCTAGAGTAAGCCTAATTTTACCCACAATTACTACTTGCCTAACCTAAACCCTAAACTTACCTCATGTGGACCTGATTTTTGTCTCCACAAGAGTGGTTGTCTCCAAAAAGACTGTACAGATTTCAGTTCCCACAAAGTGATGCAGGAGGCTGTGGTCCAATTGGACCAGAACCTCTCTTCCCCCTCTGCTGCTGGACTCATGAAATCACATTATGGTATCCATTTGTACTGCTACTTTCGCACAGTAGTTCTGTGCATATTATATATTTATCTATAATTAGTCAAGTTAAAATAAGGTATTACAAATAAAATTAACACATTTTATATGTTGCTACTCATTATTTTACATTTCACCCAATAGCCAAAGCACATTCCCAGTTTTTGATTCTGATAATACCTGCCCCAAACCCAGGCTAAAATGGTCTTCATAAAGGACACTGTAGTAGCAGGGGAAAAAGGGGGAAGCAGATGTTGTGTCCTTACACACCTTTTGGCAGAAGAGAGTTTAGAGAAGAGAGATGGTCAATATGTAACAGAGTGCCCAGGTGGGAGGGGACAACCTGTTCATCTCCTCTGACTCTTTCAGTTCTTGGCTGCTCCCCTGATGTTACAGCTTGAGGTGAGTCATGGGATTAATACTGATGATTCATGTTTTTCTACTAACTTCAAATTCAAATCTACTTCATGATGGGGGATATCTCAAATATTATACAGATTAAAACACAGGGACTTGCGGAATAATTTAGTTATAAAAGTCTGTTTTGCATCTGTGTCAAATACATAATGATTTTGGTGCAGTGTTTTAATATTTCCTTTTTTTCAATTAAATCTAAAACTAATCACAACTGCTCTTAATTAAGGCTTAAATTTAATCTCTGATGTTTACCTGTTTTATGGAAATATTTGATCTTTTATAGGCAGCCTGTGTTTGTCCCACATAACTTGTTAGCTTGTTGCCCTTTATTAGTTGATTCATGTCCCCTCGACATATAGACTCAAGTTTTATACCTCATGAAATTCTTATTTGCCACAGGTGTTAACTGTTGTGACTGAGGCAACCCAACTCCACTGAACTCATTTCCTCTTGTTTAAAGTGGGGCAGCATCAGGTCTTTAATATAAATATGGCCCAGTGGAACATGAGTCTAGAGCCAGTCAAACCCTATGCACCTCTGTTCAACTGCACAGTGAACACAGCCTACCGGTACACCTTCTATCAAGTGTCCTAGCAGCATAATTTTTCTGGTTGGATTGGTGACCAGCACTCTGTCTTTAAGCAGATTGTGTCAGCAATCTCACAACAAACTCAACAGCACTGCCATCTACATAATCAGCTTATCTGTAGCAGACATGTTTTTTGTCATGTCTCTACCTCTGAGAATCTACTACTACCATCAAAAGGCACAGTCCCTTTCAGTCAGGGCCCTATGGACACCTGGAGCCACCTACTGCCAGCTCACCTTCACCCTCAAATACATCAGTCTGTATGGGAGTATATTCTTCCTGGTGTGCATCGCGGTGGACCGTTACTTCGCAGTAGTCCACCCCCTGAATTCCTCAGTGCAGCGGAGGCGTGTGGCACAGCTGCTGAGCTCAGTGCTGTGGAGCCTGGTGTTAGGACTCAGTCTGGGGCTGTTGTTCCTGCGCTCCACTGCCTCTCACCAACACGAGCCCTGTCTGCTGGACCCCAGCTCTGCACAGCATCACACCATCATCCTGGTTGCTCTGGGGCTGGTGCAGGGGAGCTTTGTGCTGCCCACACTGCTCCTGCTCTTCAGTTACTGCAGAGTTCTGGCAGTGCTGCGTCAGCTGCGCCACCACTCCGACAGTCTGCGCCGTAAGCACACGCTTACCATCGTCTACTGGGTCCTGGGTGTGTTTCTGCTTTGTTTTTTCCCATATCATATCAACCTGTTGGGCTACACACTTACTTATGTTGGACTGCTGCCCAGCTGTGCTCTAGCCAAAGTAACTAAAGCTCTGCACCCAGGGGTGCTTTCAGTGGCCAGCTCAAACTGCTGCTTAAATCCTCTCATCTATTACTTCTCCAGAAGACTGGTGCACCGAGAACCATCATCCAGAGGGAATGGCAGCAAATGATCCACAACACCGCAACATTCAACTGGACTTAAGTGCTAGTTAGGGATTTTTTTTATACATAACAACAGGTAATTTAGTTCTAATTAGTAGTTTTAACTGAACCATATTATTAAAATGATCTGATCACTTTTCACTTGTTGGGTTAGACACCCCTTTTTGTTCACATAAATCATATGTGAAATGACAGTACTGACCGTGAGCCATGCAATCTTCTCCATGATGAGGTTTTCACAGGTCTCCAGGTGTTTGACAATGTCTTTGCTCAGAGTGGGCTCGGCTTTGATGAAACTCTCAATCACTTTGTAAAAGTCAAAAGCTGCAAGTTCAAAGACGTCCAAGATCCAGGGGAAGCACAGGTCACTTTCAGATGACTCACCGCCATTTCCTCCAGACTTAAAACTGCTCTCTAATCAATGACACAACAAACAATAATCATGATTACGGCACTGCATACTACAGCAGGCCAAAACATTGTATATATACTAGCATCAAAAACATTACCTACCTCCATATGTCGCCATGACAACCTCCAGAGCACAGGCCAGAAGAGATGTGTGAAATTTTGAATCATTGAGCAATTTACTGTGAGGAAAATAACATGAAAGCTAAATACAACCCTTAAAATGATCAGTTAATATTACTTACAATAATGTGCCATAAAGCATACCTGAAATTCTGCATGGAGAGTCTTTTCTCTTCCTAAATATTAAAAATATTGTACGGTTTAATTGAAAAAGTAGATTTTAAATGTTTTGCTTTTTTTTTTTTAAACCATTCTTACCGATTTGAGCATCGCCTCCATCACTTTATAATACAGTCTGACACCAAGGGTGTATCTCTAATGAAAAAACAATTTTTTAGTCAAAATATCCATGTTCTGTAAATTGTCAATGAACCATCTTTTTATATTACTTGTTTCCCAGTAGAAATGAAGCGTGGACCAACAGCCTGGCTGAATCTCTGGCTGAAGGTCTGCCCAAGAGTTTCTAGTCGCTTCAGCACATTTTGTGTGGGATCCACAGTACAATTCTGAACAGAAACATTTAAAGTTAATTTAAGTGTAAATTTACTACAGCTATATTTACATTATTGTGTTAAGAGACATACTTTAAAATATGTATTCAGATTTGTAGAGGGCTTATCTCCATTGGAGACCAGATCACCTCTGAGTTGTTGAATAGACGTCATTGCCGCCCTAAATACATAAACAGGTTAACAAATCAAAAGCTTTACTCTTTGCACAAGCGTGTTCAACCTGTATGCAGGTTTGAACTCTATAAACTGACCTGATTGGCGTTTGTGGAATAATGTGGACAGCATCGTCTTCCTCCAAGTTCTTCTGTGGTGTTTTTTCCACTTGTGTCCTGTAATTTAAAACAATGTCAAATGCAACCAACACATTCACTGAAAAAGACAAAGACTAAATTACATTTCAATTTTAGGAGTAAAGATGGTCTCGTCTCCATCCAAAAACAGTCGGGCATCAAAGTCCCTCTCTTTGAGGTAGTGCTCTTCATATTGCTGATTCAGAATCTTAACCTGATAAATAAAAAAAAACAACAACAATATATATGTTGCATTTAATTTGTTTTTAGTTTAGTGCATTTGGAGTTTATGATGAAAGTAGCATCCAGTCATTGTCAGGGTGTATATTCACTAGTGATAAAATGGCAGAGTACATATTTTTCTGACACCATGGATATCATATTCAACACACACCAACCTGTATGTAACAGGCAAGCAGCTGCATAAACTTTACAAGCCTTTTCTGACAGAGGAAGAAAGAGGATGGGGTGGGGGAGGGCCCGTATAACAGCAGTTTAGATTAGTGGCACTTACCTGAGGTAAATCTATAGATTTCAACAGATGCAATGACTCCAAGAAGGCAGTGAAGCTTGTCTGATACACGTTCTTCACCTGTAACAATATATGCAAAATTAAACGACTGTATCTTAAAGAAATATGACTGGTGTAAAATAAGAGTCCACAGCCAGACCTCTTCAGCGTTGCATTCATTCTCTTTGCTTAAAGTCTCCAGCAGCTGCACGTCCAGCTCTGGTTCAGGAGGTCGCGCTTTGGCTTTGTTTTGGCTTCGACGAGACGTTCGTGTTGGAAGACTCTGGACTGTGATGGCTGATTCTGTGAGAAGAAACATCAACTGTAGGTAGTTAAAATACTAGCTTTAGGTCAGTATTTTGACTTATGAATACTATTTGGATGCAATAGTTTTAACAACAGTTTTACAATTTAAAATTGAGAATTTTGCAAAAAGCTCCTCAGCCACAAAATGAAGCTTACTGTACAGAGGTTGCACAAGGTCTGCAGGAGATCGCTTAATAAAATATTCCATTGCACAAAGAAGCAACTGGAAAGATATGACCAAGTCGTCCTCCATCTGCAAAGCTTTTCCTATGAACAGAACAAGTGTAATTTTATACTTGTAATAACATAACAAAAGAGTGGAATACTTTTTACTGCTCAGACAAAGTGACAGAATTGTTATTAGTTGAAAGTACCTTTGGCCAAGAGAAACAGTGTCCAGCAGTTTCGTGCAAGCTCTTGGTTTCTAAAGAATAAAAAACATGTTTATTCAGATAATAAATATTGCTCTAATTTTGTTAAATATTTAAGGCAAGGCAAGTTTATTTGTATAGCACAATTCGTAATTCAAAGTATTTAAATATACATCAACTTACCCTTCATTCGAGCTCAAAACAAATATTTTCTTACATGTTCTGAAACAAGACAATGAACTTTTAAGGTCTTAAGTCACACCACAAATCAGATTGAACAGCAATCTTCTTACTTTTCAAACCTCTGGTAAAGAGCCAGAGTCACATCATACTTCTTCTCCAGTCTCATTACAGCTGCATTAACTTTTGTACTGATAGTATCCAGATTCACATCAAGTTTTCTCACCAGACCCAGAAACCCTTTGACACTGCGGATAAAAAGATATGCAATGTGAAATACACAGAATTACTAGGGTTTTTTTTTGTTTTTGTTTTTTTACAGTCATTTCACATTTGTCTGATAACTCAATTAAAACTTTTTAAGACATTCGCTTAAAAACTTGGATCGACATAATATCATCTGAATATTGCTATTGGCATACTACCAAAAATATTGAGATATTCATTTTTGTCAGTATCGCCGTTTCACCACTCGTAGTTATGACCATACTTCATATTGACTGCCTTGAGAAGCTGAGTTAAGGTGAAACATGCTGTGTCCATGTCTGTCATGGTCACAAAAAGACAAGCTCCCCACAGCTTTGCACGGCCCTCCTGGAAGAAATTGAGTACATTAAATTTCAATTGGACAAAACAAGAGCATACATAGAAAACAGATTAAAATAATACACATACCAACACTTCATTCACCGTTTCCTGGACTGTTTTCCAAAGTTTCCAGGTCTGCTCACACACCAGGTCTGACACACGAAGGTTCTTACAGAAGATGACAAACTCTGTATCTTTATCCCGGTGTCTGGGGACAGAAGGCAACAGAGGTCAGAGGGTAAGGAGGTGCTTTGTTATCAAGGTAGAAACGTGTTGTTATGAGGGGTAATACCCGTGCAATAGAATAATATAGTGTATTAGAAATACAAGTATGTGACCATTAATTGTGCTTGCATTCTGTAGTTAATAGAAACTTTTAAAGCAGAAAGACTACAATGGCTAGCTAGCAAGAGTGTGAAGTAACAGTAAATGTAGGCGTCGATCCTGGTCCATGTAGCCATTTAGCTAGCATACAATTCAACATAGACACACGTAACTCGCAAACAAATAATGTCTAAACCTATAACTTACTTTTTCAACGATAATACTGGGCTTTCCTTCTTGTCCGATTCAGGTCCGCCTTCAGCACCGGGCTTGATGAGGTCTTTCTGTGTACCAGAGTTGCGCTTTTTGGGTGGCATCGTCAAAAATATGTTCTTTAATCGTAAACAGCTAAAACATTACAATAAACCCGTAAAAATAAGACGATAACAAAGTGTAAAGCACAATACACGAGTTCTGTGGCAACAATACAACGCAATCTAACCCACTTCCTCAATTCGTCTGTGAGGGGCGCTTGTTTTGTCTCACAAGGTTCGCGGTTGTATTTGTAAATTATAAAATATATTAGGATTAAACTTTTTGAGAAATTGTTAGCATTTTTTAATTGACTGACCTCGGTCTTTGGTTAGCATCATTTTATTAAAGCAATATATTGCGCAAAAATGGATTAATTAGCGATAATCTCATCGTTATACTTTACCGTACCACATGACTAAAGGTTACGGCAATTCCCAAAACGAGCCAACCCAAACTCGCTACAAGAAAACGCGGGAAAATGTAGACGCAATATCCGCTTATTTGCATACAGCGATCTACCATGGATCTATTGCGCGCTGCTCGAGGAATGTAGCCGTGGCGTGTCTTGTTTTATTTATTTTTATTTTATTTTATTTAAATATTATTGTTTATTTAAGGCGGCCATGTTTTATGAGCTGTAATTGTGTATTATATATGAAATTAAATTAATTTAATCTAATAGCATATATTCATACTGTAACACTAATATTTTATTTTTGCACAAATTAAAACAACAAAACCAATGCAAGGTAACATACAGCATATTATTGACAGTTTCAGATTCTACTTTCAAATATTAAATAAAAATCTATCATGTACATAAGCAGCATGTGGACTGTGCAATAAGGCACATGTTAAATTTTAAGGTAAGAAAATAAACTTTTGAGTAGTAACCATTTGTACAATACTAAGCCACTATGCCATTTACAATAGTTTACAAAGAACATGAAAGAGACCAGCTATTTTCTTTTGTTCCAAATGTATGCAAAGAAGTTAACAGTCCCTGTAGATCAAAATACCAAAACATTTAAAATAAAATAACTACTTGAAATGTACACAAGCATTTAGTTTGGCAACATATTTTTTTCTTTAATCTATGATCTTTTAATTTATAATTTCAAACAATAAAAGCAGTTTTTAGGTGCTATTTTTTCCATAAACAATATAATTTTTTAAAAGGTGGACTGTGTAACTTTTCTAGTGGAACATGCGCCACCTGCTTATTGCTTTACCTAGAATGTTCATCAGTATGGTACATATGTCATATTTATTTAATTACCGGCATTTTTATTGCTAAAAAGTAGAATGAAAAATGTACATTATTACTGCGAGTGGACTTGCCTTCATGGAGATAGAGAAGTCTAATGCTATGCTGGAGAACATTCCAGGAAGACCACTAAAATATCCCTCCAGGCAATATGGTGGTAGTCCCTCTAGAAGTAAAGTTACATAGTGCAACTTTAACAAAAACCTGTCAACAATAAATTACTTACTGACACTGGCAATGTTAATAAATTATCCACATTTATTCTTATAACATAAAAAAATCTTCACCACTGAAGATTGTCCTGACGGTAAACAACAGCTTGATTTAGGAAATAAATCCAGGAGCACTGCACGACAGTCTGTACGGATGCAGCTTTTCAAGTTGTGCAATTATAATTTTTTCATAAAATAAGTCATTCCCTGTTTGGTAACGGATCATGCGTGGCTCCCCTCCTCCCAGGTCATGGCGGTGAAGTCCAAATCCGTGAGCGTCACTGTAAACGGAGCCTCCACTCTCTCCGGCTCCATCCGCTCCTCCACCCGCTGGGCGCTGTTCAAATTGTTCACCCTCCAGGAGTTTAGAGGTTGAATAGATTTTTGAAAACGCTGTAACAAGAAACCATAAAGTCAATAAAACCTTTGTCATATTAAGCAGTAGTGCAACTGACAATTATTTTAGTAGTCGACTAATCAGCAATTAATCTTTCAATTAGTTAACTTGACATCAAACGATTATTTCTATTGTAGATTTTATATTTTTTAAAGACATTTTTAAACAAATAAAAGGTTGAAATATGATGGACGAAGGCTTCTAAATAGAGAAGTGTATTCTAGATAGAGAAGTGCATTGTTGAAAAAACACAGAATTATAGTTAACTAATCACAATTAGTTGATTAACTGTTGCAGCCCTAATATTAAGCACATTAGTTTATCTTTTCTTGTGTGTAAAATGAGACAAAAAGTCCAGTGTGTAAGAAGACCTAACAAGGACAGAATGAAATAGAGGTGATACTGACGTCTTTTAGCGTCCCAGTTTCTTTGCAGATGGCGACAATGCCCCAAATGAGGATCTGTAGACAGCAGACCGTTGCCATGCACACGCCGAGTGCTTTACCCCACATGGGATACACATAGGACCCGTAGCGAAGAGGTGTGTTGTACATTTCAATGAAGATATAAGTCAGGATGAACTATGTAAAGAAAATGACACTCAATGAGCAGCGTACAATATAAAGTCAGTGACCAAGCCACATTTGAATTATTTACACTGGATTACTGTTCAACTGCAGCTACTTATTATAGAAATTATTTTACTGACTTTCCAATAAAGTGTCTGTATTTTTAAACAGCACCAGAATTCATGATACACTAGATCAAGTTACGCTTACAGTCAGTGTAGAAATACGATACAATGCAGAGATTTTAAAGGAAGTATAAGTATAGTATTACTAAATATTCCCTGAGAAAAGTTAAAGTGGTTAACTTATATTCATCTGTTATGCAAAAGTACTGTATAGGCCCCAACAAGTCCCGGATGAAAAGTAAGTCTTCACATGCTAACCTGCTAAATAAAAGATTAATAATATTTTAAAAATGTGCTTACCATTAAAAGAAACGGAGTGAAGAAAACCCAGCATGCTTTGAAGTAAAGCAAAAGTTTGGTGCACCACGGAGGGCAATGACGGATCATATCTATGATGTCCTGACAAAACTGGTTCACTCCTTTTAACACATAACACAGTTAATACCAGTAAGAAAATATTCAAAACACAACAGATAATTATAGAAAATGCAGTTAACACTACAAAAAGTGAAGTTTTACATAAACAGTGACAAAAGACAAAGATGAAGTGAATGCAGTGGAGGCTGTGTGTGTTATACCATAGAAAAAGGAGATGCCAAGGCACATGAAGAGGGTGATTATGATGAGGCCAAAACTGGTGCTGAATGAGTCAATGAGAGTGAACCAGTAAATGCCCCCCTATGAACACATGGGTCTAATATGTGAGTGTAAAGGCACATGGATTAATAATGAACATATGTATAGTGAATTATGCAGGTCACTTACATCGGTGACCAGCAGGAGGCCCATAAGGTAGAAGGCAAAACAGAGTGCGCCCAGGAACAAACACTTGTGCAGTGAGTTTTGTCTGAGTTGTGGAAACTCGTCCAGTACTGCTGTGGTGATGCCCTCCATGTTGCCGAACTGAGGGTAACAGAGCATGGCATTATTATAGTGAAGGGGCCTCATGCACCATTGTTTGTGTGAGGGGCTTACCAGAGTATCAACTCCAAGCATAAACAGCATGAGGAAAAATAAGATGGACCAGAATACGGAGCCTGGCAGCAGAGCAAGGGCTTCTGGGTAAGCGACAAATGCCAAACCTGGACCTATAGAAAACATGAGACATGTATCAATTAAACAGGACTGTGCAATGGATCTTACTAGCCAATCCTGTGCCAGTAAAAGCATGTGATGTGGAGATTTTGGATTTTGGAGGGATTTATTCTATAGTGTTTTGTTAAATGACTGTCTTGTCTATATTCATGAACATTAATATTGATATTGATTGATTAATATTAAATCTTTTTGGCATATTGCCCAGCCCTACCTGTACTCCCATAAGTGAAAAATTGAAAAAAAAAAAAAAAAGTAATATAATATTTTGATGCTTTTATTTTGCAATATAGATATTACTGTATAAACACTAAACCTAAATTAGCATAATTTTGTTTTTTTTAATCTTATACAATTGGCACAGTGGCATTCCCTAAATTATCAAGGCTTTAACCAACATAAAAGTACCCTAATTTTTTTAACGTATCAGATGGGTCAGTTGCTATAAAAATAATGTATGCTTTTTGAATATGAATACTTTATTTTCTAAGATTTAGAAGAAAATGCAAAGTACCTGTATCAGCTACTACTCCAACCGGCACGCCCTTCCTCCACGCCATGTGTCCCAGGATGGAGAAAATGGCAAATCCGGAAAAGAAGCTGGTCCCACAGTTCCCCACGGTGATAACTATAGTGTCCCTGAAAGAAACATAGTTTAAATATGGCTTAACATGATGGCAGCAGCACTGACTACTTTTACCAATACGGCCTCACTTAAATTTCATTTCATTCATGTATTTATTTGAATTACGAAAGTGCATATTATGTGTCAGCAAGCAGCTTCAACATTAATATGTCGGAGTTAGTGTCTGTTGTCTCAAGGAAGGTAAAAACATTAAACATTCAATAAGACAACAACAGGCACATCACTTGACATTACAAAACATTACAGGTCCTATATTAGCCACATTAAAATGCTCTTACTTCCTCAAAAACATACCTGGAGTTATGTTTTGTTTCATTCACACATGTTTGAGTAACACTTTATTATTAGTCTGTCTACATCTCCAAAGCTGAAAATGTTCTGTTCCATCTTGTCATGTAGTGGTAGTTTTCAAGTTATCTACAGCAACAGCTTTTCAAGTTATCTACAGCAACGATTGACAATTCCAGGGTTGAAATTATCCAAATGATTATATTATATGGTTAAGATGTATGAAGTTTAGAAACACAGTGGAGCACTTTGTGTATTACCACATGACATCACAAGGTGGAGAGAAGAACTCAGCCTATATATGCAGGATTTGTGTGCTAAACATTTGTGAATGAAACACAACACAACTCCAGTTATGTTTTTGATGAGGAAATGACTTATAAGATGGATTAGAAAACACTGTAATATAGGCCCTTTAAACATTAAACCAAATAGACAGCAGACACATAACATAACAACACACCTGATCACATTGTTGTCAAACTTGTTATATGAAGCCATGGAGAGGAGCCCACCAACACCAATCCCCAGAGAGTAGAATATTTGTGAGGCTGCATCATTCCACACCTGCGGGGGAAGGGGGGATCAAAATAAATAACTATATTGAAAAAGCAGAACCGGTAATTACAGAGGTATGTACATTGTATTATCATCAACCCAGGCGGATTAGTCAATCAATAAACACATGGTCTGCCCATATTAAAACAAACATGGCTGTTTATAAGTAAGAGAAAAACAGAAAAACAGGACTGAAAATATCGCAGACCTATGTAGGATGTATGGATGAAGCTCTAAATGCTGTGAATCAGACATGAGAAAAGTTAGATTTTGTTCCAAATTGTAGACAACAAATGAAATAAGCAAACCTGATTGCACAGCTCTGTCAGAGCCTGAGAATATAGACAGAGCATCAGTCTGAATGCCTGGCATACAACCAGTAGGTCATAACACATAATTATCTAATCATTTCTCAACAAAGTATTATTGTTATTATTATTATTTATTTATTTATTTTTTATACAACCTTTAGTTTTAATTTCAGAACCAATTCTGTAAGAAACAATTGCACTTTACAAACACTGTTTAGTTTGTACTTATGTATAAATTGGCCATATTTGAATAACAACACATTTTTTATTTTAAGTGCCGAATACCTGTGCATTTCCTAACCGGGCCCAGTCTGGGGTGAGGTAGAAAGCAACACCCTGCAGTGATCCTTCAAGTGTCGCCCCTTTGATGATTAAGACAATTAGCACAAAGTATGGGAACGTGGCTGTTACGTAGACCACCTGTGATAAAGAACATAGATATACACTTCATAACACTTTATGGCGTACTATGTTATCATTTTTTTATATTTGCCTTTTAATGTACCTTTCCAGAGCTGCGGATGCCCTTGAGCATGCACAGGAAGATGATGAACCAGGCGGCCAGCAGACAGAGAGCCAACTGCCATCGCACAGGGCCGGGGTCATGGAGCCCCTCACTGTACACGACCCCCAGAACGCGCTCACTAAAACATAGAGACATTAACATATCAGTGCAGTGTCTCAGCAAATCAGGTACAAGAAATTAAACAAAGATGAAAGAGGACTTGTGATACATAATTAGACACTAAGAATTTTCTGATTTCTGGAGTTATCAGATTATTCAAATGTCATGTAGACAGTTACATCCGATGTGAGTAATCTGATTTCTCTCTGATTGGGCACATGTGTGCAGGTGTTGACAAGGATGCAAAATTATGCAAAAAAGGCAAAACTAGCATGGCAGACAAAAAATGAAAAAAAAAAAAGTTTAATATTGTAAGTTTTAAGAACCTTTGCAGGACTGTCTCACTCCTCTTTTATTAGTATTATCAGTACAACGTTTCCGAAAATGTCAGTCAAGTGCCTCTCTTTCAATGCGCCTCTTGCTCAGTCAGGTGCGCAAATCCTACACAGAAACATGGCCGTGTAAATGTGCCCACTGTGAATGAAAGCTAAAGGATTGTGACTGATTTTAAAATTGGGACGTTTCTTCTCACGATAATCAAAATTGTGACTAAACTGTAACTAAAGCTAGTTAAAGAATTAAAGACCACAACAAGACAAAATCAGGTCTACATCAGGACAACTGGACTCAAAACAAGACCAAACCAGGATTAGTACACCCTTAATTAATATTATCACGTATAAGTATCAACACAAAAACTGAGTCTAATTCATACACCAGCTAAAAATTAAGTTATTGTGTCTTTGAAATTATAGCATGACTTATGGGACTACAGCTTTTTCTTTGTATGAGGCAAAAGGGTGTGAACTGTTAAGTCGTTGTAAACTGAGTATTTGAACAGGGACAAAGACTATGACCCCAAAGAAAAAAAAAGTCAACAGCACAAGAGATTTGTAGTGCAAATTTAAACATATTTAATAATGATAAAATAAATGATAGACCCAGTTTAAATAAAACAATAAAAGGCCCTTACTTAAAGAAGATTTCAGTGGGGCTGAGTCTTTTGGTGGTATAGTTATTGCCTTCAGTCTCATTACCACATAGCGCTGCATTGGCTACAGCGTCACAGGACCAGGGCAGGGGGCTCTGAAAAGAGCTGCCCAGGTAATAAAATGTCCATGCAATGATGACATTATAATAGAGAGACACAAGTGTGGACACACACAGCATCCCAATGCCAATCCCTGAAGAGAGAAAGCAACAGTCATATTTAAGGTTTATACACATCATTCTTCTTATGAACATAATAAGAGCTGCCCCTAAGCACATTAGACTAGCCCAAATAACATTAGACTAGCCTTAGACTAAGTAAAATCTTTACCCTCCAGCTGGGTAAAGATTTTCAAAGAAAGAGCAAAACATGGGCAAGTCAACAGGAAGCACAGGAGCTAGCAGTATCCCTGCCTACAATATAAAATCATTATTATCAAAAACTTGCAAGAGGCCGGATAAAAACAGGCTTAGGGCCAGATGCACAGAAAATGCCCAGGTCTGTGGTAAGACTAAATTGGCTACATGATTAAAGTAATCCATGTGTTACAAAACACATGACGTGGCAGTCATTAGTTTGTCAGTAAAGTTCCTTGTCTGCAGTTATTCAGGAATGACTGGTGACGCACCTTATTAATGTCAATGGCGTACTTTTCCTTTGTTGTTATTAAAGGACTCTGCTCTAAATAGCTGGGTAGCAGTTTATGTTTATGACGTTCTCGTTGGATCCACTGATGAATGCTGTCGTTTTGTCCTTGGGCAAGACACTCCACCTTGCTGAT
This sequence comes from Periophthalmodon schlosseri, assembly GCA_000787095.1. Taxonomy (NCBI): domain Eukaryota; kingdom Metazoa; phylum Chordata; class Actinopteri; order Gobiiformes; family Gobiidae; genus Periophthalmodon; species Periophthalmodon schlosseri. The sequence continues at coordinate 20,734 of JACM01079648.1, forward strand.
AGTGTCTGCATAAGCTGGTGTATGAATGTGTGTGTGAATGGGTGAGTGGTTCCTTGATGTAAAGCGTTTTGAGTGCTTTTGAAGGTGGAATAGCACCATGTAAAAATATATGACCATTTGCCATTTATTACCTTTTAGTAGAGGGCAACATTTCCACACAGTGATCGGGCCTGCTGCTCCATACTGGCCTAAACTCAACTCCATGAGGAACAGTGGCACTCCAGTGACAAACAGCATAATAAAGTATGGGATGAGAAATACCCCTATGAACACCAAAGAACATAGAATTAGACTGCTGGGATTGTGAAGAATAGCAAAAAAGAGGTTTTATATAGATCTTAGACAGTTTTAACAATGACTTCTACACCTTGTTTTATTTCTAGATATAGCATCACCCGGGCTATCAGATATGCACAGTGTAATCAAGAATGTCACAGTGTCTTATGGCTTTATAAACTGCTGTGTTATCAAATGCCACAGGGAATTCTCAGTGTGAAATATATCAGAGCAAAAAACACTCCACAGCATTTGTTCATTCAAAGCTTATATGCATGTCCCAGACTTGCCTCCTCCATTGCGATAACATAGGTATGGGAATCGCCACACATTTGAGAGCCCAACACAGTATCCGATACAGGAGAGCAGGAATTCATATTTCCCACCCCACTGTTCCCTCGGGATGGTCGGGGGGAGCGTGGGCGCAGGACCGGGGGCTCTGGAGTCCACCGGTGTCTGGGGTCCTGTTGTATGTGTCCCATTATGGCCATTCTGAGTAACAGCATGTCCATTTTTATGTGTTGAATTCTATAAAAGAAAAGAATGACATTAGGTACTCTGTAATATTTAATGTATTACCAGTGTTGACAATTTCCTCTTCCTACCCAAACTTTACAATGGGATAGGGTATGTAATTGTAAGAAAAGAGGAAGTACAGGAAGAACATTATCTGTGACACAAAACAATAGCAATGCATATTACAGGTGTTATAAAAGATAGATTTTAGAATACATTCATGGTTACAGCTTGTAATATACAAGACAGCGCTGTATAGCTATATATAATTTCATAGCAAACTTCATAATAAAAGAATAGGCCCAGCAGGAAAATCCACAGGCCTGTAGACTACATTGCAGAGATAATGAATGTTCACTTGTTTTGTAATGCCTTGAGAAAAGTTTTGGTAAACACATCTGCTAAATAACATTATCTCTAATGTATATTCAGGGCAGCTTCAGGAAGACCACGGAGCGATGCGGACAAACAGGTTTAACCACTATGCCGTCTTCATTTCACATCCCACCAGAAACTTTCTTTGTGATAACGACTGCTTTTACACGGTGGATAAATATTACAAACACAGTGATCCGGTGAAGAGGTTCAATAGCAGAGTTCACATCAAGTTCCTACCTGCGCAGCGGGGCTCCCGGCGGGTGCTTTGCTGCTTTCGTCCTGCATTTCCCCGCCAGGCAAAGGTGAAGTTATATTGGTCAGCTCGTCGTAGTTTTGGTCACATTTCATTTGTTTAAAGTCATCTTAAAACGATCGCCATGTTCCATAAGTTAGATCCAAGCCCCGGGCCTATTGTTGGTCGTTGTTACCGGCTGTGAAACTGGAGGGAGACATCAGCGATGATGTAGAAAGCGACTGTGGACAGGGCGGAAGCGCGCAGGTGCAGCGGAGGTGAAGAGGAAGCACCGCCTTTTCCTCACCGTGAAGGGCAGGCTCATCACTATCATGGATCTATGGGCCATATCTATATATAGGCACTGGGCTGGCTGCAGTGTACATTACCACAGACTGACTGACCATGGATGTAGCTAAATGACAGCAGTGACTGAGGGAGGAAGACAAGAAAACAACAAAAAGGCGATCCCTTACTGCCCCTTAGACTACGCTTACATTAGGACACTGGCTAGTTCTTTATACCCAGGATTCCCCAAGCTTAATACTGTGTGTTTGTTGAATTTTTAAGAAATTACATGAGAAAGGGCCTCAGCTCTAAGTGCAAAAGAGACAGCAGAGATGCAGCATAATCTGATCCAACCACACTTCTTAGCCTGACTTCCTCTGATTCTGATGAGGCAGGTCTATCATCTAAATTAGCACAGAAAACAGTAAATACAAGTGCCAAAGGCAAAGAATTAGAATTACAATTAAAGCCGCAAGCGGCATCGA
>KN481163.1:2888-13862 GCA_000787095.1 Periophthalmodon schlosseri
TTCCCTCGCACACTCACGTTCTACCGGGCTTGTACCGGGGTCAATGTCCCTGCAGCGCATTCACAATTCACATACATAACAGCGGACCAGTCTGCACTCACCTCCGATAACCGCTGCCTCTGGGTCAGTCCTTGCTCAGCTGGGATCACCGACACCGCGGTGGCTCGCGTGCAGCAGCGCGGAGAGGGGCGCAGAGGGCTCTGTGAAATCGGGCTTTTCACTCACGCGCTCATGTAAACCAGCCTATTGCTCTAAACACGCATGTGGCCACAGATAACAGCGTGTTTATTCGGATTTAACATAGGCTACGTTTACGCTTAAGTGTTACTTAAGAACCAGAACACAGAAACATATATAGGCTACCCTACAAACTTTATTACAAAGATGAAAAAAATAATAAGTCTGAGTAAAAAATTAAAAAAGTCTGTTTTGTGAATTGAATGGACCGCAGTATTCCACAAATCTCTGCTCTTCTTAGCTGAATGTGTGCAGTGTGCAAACGTTTAGAAAATACATTTATATGTAATATCCTCCCATTTACAATATGTAAAAAATTAAAAAAGTCTGTTTTGTGAATTGAACAAATCTCTGCTCTTCTTAGCTGAATGTGTGCAGTGTGCAAACGTTTAGAAAATACATTTATATGTAATATCCTCCCATTTACAATATGTGAAAGCAAGAAGTTGTAAGAAATACTGTAGAAGCCACAGCAATTTGTTACAGTGTGGATTTAAAAACAGACAAAATCTTAGTTTTTGCAGTAGCATGTGTTTCGCTGGATCTCTTGGTCTTCTCGTGGTCCTTATTCAAACAAAGTCAAGCTGCCCTTTAGCTCCTGTCGACAGGACCAGTCATAACTGCAGCTGAAAAGAGCGGCTACAGGCACAGAGCACCAGCTCTGCTGGGTTTGTTCATAAACCATAATCACATGTCTAATATAAAACACTGGCATTATGAGGAACATGAAGAGATTGGCAAACTCCATCTGTGTTGTTCTATGATGTCCAAACAATGGGGAAAAGGTTATGATGAAGTAACGTAAGTACTTCTCTGCATTTGACCCATCCTTCAACCAACCCTGGGGCAACCCTCCAGGATGAGGCATGTTTGAGGTTGATAGGCAAAATGGGAGTACCACGGAGAAACATGCTAACAGAAAGGTCTGGTCCGGGAGTTGAACCCACAACCTGCTTGCTGTGAAGCAGGGTGCTAGACTCGGCAACCATGCCGAAAGGGCATAGTTTATGGTCCTCATGCCGTCTTCTCAATTGGGCCAAAGGGTAAATGATAATACATATAATCTGTAACATGAGTGCCTTTTTGGCCTCTCAAAAGAGCGCAGTTCCTCTAGAGAAGGTCAGAGTAGTAGTAGTAGGCCCATAGAATGAAAGAAAGTAAGTGTCTGGGTCAAAGTAAAGGACCAGTACAAATTAGGCTAAATGTGGTTTGATAACATTAAAATGAATAACTTTTATGAGGTGATATGTGATGGAATAAAACTCCGTGTGAACTGGGTGTTAATGGAGATTTCCCAGGATCCAAAACTCTTTCTCCCCCTTTAGCTTCTAGGTCCATTACTGCAAACGCCTATGCGCACATTATTTACCTTTAAATGGCTGACTTGCTTATTATTAAAATTGAGTATATTCTTAAATGGTTTCACTTATGATGATATGCTGAATGTGCATTGTGGCCAAGTAGACAAAAGCATCCACGTGGTCTTAGATCTGTCCTTCATGTTTATGTAGCCCATTGTTTCCTGTTACTGATAGCAGCATTGCTCCCATTTGTGGTAAACCACAGAGGGAAACGCTTCACACACAAATCAAGAAATGAAGCGAGGTGCCGATAGAGAGGACGCAGATTGGGGAATGTGCCATTACAAATTTCGGATGACATTAGTCTTAATCACAGAAACAAAGTCTCTCCAAACAAACTCCTTCACAGCTCCGACCACATCCTGGTGTTCCTCAGGGAACTAACCTGGTACAGCCCTCAGAAACTGGACTTTTTCATTGCATTTCATTCATATTGATATGTTTTTTTGTTTGTTTTTTTGTTTGCTGTTGTGTATACTGCAGGTACTGTACTGTGCTAATAATATACTGTGCTAGTATTGTATACTGCAGAATGGCTATTTTAACAGAGCTCTGCTGTAGAAGTGAGCTGAGGTCAAGTCTAGCTTGGGAGAGTTTGGTTATACCCTCTTCATTTGGAGACAGTTTGAATAAACTGTGAGGTGTAATCCAGAAAATGAAAGGTGCTGATATATCTCCCAAATAGAAGAGGGCTCAGCTGCTGCTCACTAATGCTTTGAGGACGCACATGTAAACCCCATGACAGTAGAAAACATGGCTCATCTGGATTCCAGAATTTGCACCCACATGCTCAGAAAATAATTGTTCTGGATGGAGGTGTGATTTCAGTAATTTTATTTAATACTGAATTAGTCAATTTTTATGACAGAAGATGAAATCAACGCTATAAAAACATTGTGCCCCCTTACTTGGGAAGGTGACTCTCAAGGCATTATGAAAAAAATGAAGCTGCTTCCTGTGAGCGCAGCAGTGGTCTGCTGCACTGTCACCAAGGACCCCAGGGAAGCTGACCCCACACACTTATAACCAGCAGCAGATGAGCCAGGGCAGGAGGCTCAGCAGGGGCACAGGAGGGGCAAAGGAGGGGCATGATTACGCACAGGGATGACTTAAGTTTTGTCTCTTGAACCTTAGTAATAATAATTACTAGAGACTGCTGATTTCCTGATAGACACTGCTGATTTCCTGATTTCTTTCCGTGACTATATTTCAAGGCAAGGGAACAGATACAACTTGAGGGATGACATCTTGGTGTGGAGTAATTCTAACTCTTACATAACACACAACAGTATTGTTACATCCACTATGACCAGCAGGTGGTGATCGTTTTATCCATAACCGGTGTCCCTGAAAGCCTGCAGATGACTTGGTCCAGATCATTTCATAGGGCGGTAATGTGATGATAGCCTTAGCCCACATGATGACACTGTTATTACGGCTCTGGACTGCAGTAAACATTGTCTTCACTGTCTAACGATCGCTTCAAGGTGTTAACCATTTCTACTGGGTCGATTCGCTACTACACAAATGTTTTCTCATTTCGAGGTAAACCAAATTGCAACTTGAGGCTTGTATGTGTAAAACTGATAATGGTATGTAAAAATAAGCTCTGGCTCACAACCTTGTGTCTTCTCTCACAAGGTTGTGATCAGATTTTAAATGAGCCTTCCCACCGCACACATGAACAGTCTGGAACCGCGCACATAAACAGTCTGCTGGAACTGCTGTCAGCCTCTTCTGGCTTTAGTGGGACATTGCATTTATATTACGGATTTTATCACCCTCCCCTCCATTGTTGTGCATCGATGGTCCATGGCGCTCATTTCCCGCTCAGTCAGCAGATTTATCCGGCTTTATTACTGATGCTTCGAGGAAATACATGGAGACAGGCTGGTCTAGACACGTAAGTTTGACCTAGGAATCCTAGAAAGTGTTTCACTGGTCTTATAGGCGACCTTCTTATGATAGTTTTGTCTACATTTCCATGTTTACACACATTGACACACATTGAGCAACGTTTGAGCGCTGCACTCTGCACAGAACGCTGATTGGTCCGTGGAGGTGGGTGTTTCGCCATTGCCAATAGAGCTGTCTGGAGAAGCGCAAACTGCGAGAGGGGACTGCTGAGGTTCCTTGTCGATTCACTCCAGGGGGGACACCCGTGAACTAAGCCACAGGAAGAGATGCCCTACCTCCTCATCAGCACGCAGATCCGACTGGTGCGTATTGATCATGTACAAAATTACTGTAGTCATGCTCTCACCGCAGACGCGCCTCAAATTGGGTTTGGAAATTGAAGCATAGATTTACTCCAAAAATTATGGAGCCTATCCCGACGTGATCTCACATTTGTTTTTATAAAGATTGAGCGCAGTATATGCATACTGCATAGGTTCCAATATCTGAGCAGCAGTGATACATAGCAAAGTAACAAAAGTAGTGCGTTATGCTTAATGATTACCATATGTCAGACTGCTGTGTTGCATGATTATTGAGAAGGTGCACCAGCAGCCATCCCGACAAGCTAATTCTATAGCCTCTGACTATAGGATAGTCTATAAATAGGCTTATTATTTGAGATTAGCCCTGCACCTGTCAGAGGCCTGCAAGTGCATCTGACGACAGTAAAGAAGTCAAGATAATATTAAAATCAATTTATTTGTATAGATATGTCAATTCTGTTTTCAGGAGAATGGTCCAACAAATGTTGGAGATGAATATTCTGACCCAGATGTTATGAATTACCTGGGAGCAAGAAAAACAACTGTCTTGGGGAATAATTTGTAAGTACTGAAAGAAATGTGTGTTTTAAATGTATGTATATTTACAAAGGTTTAGTATATACCTTTCTGGAGGTGGTACAGCCATAATTCCATGGAAATAGAAAGTTATGCTTAGTTATGTCATGCTTTGGGGCATTCTCTGTAGTTTTATCCATGGGTTAAAGTAAGGACAAGTTAATAATTCAAACCCAAATATTATATCTTTTGAATGGTCCTCAAAATGGCACCATACAACAGGAAGCTGAAACCCATGAATACCATGTTGTGAAAGGTTTCGCCTAAAGAACAACATGGAAACAAGCAGGTGGAGGCCCTCCTTCAGACCACATAAGAGTCAAGTTTGTGGAGAGGCAACCCCAGTAAGAATGCATGTTTTTCAGTGTAAAAAACACAACCAAAAAAACATACTTTTTACTAGTCTATTGTTTGGCAAAAAGTTACATACTGAGGCTTTAAGCAAAGCTGCAAAGGCACTTTGTTAGATAGAGTTTTTCAGTTTACACCGCCATGACATGACTGCAATGATCCTCATTGTGTGCATAATATTGTCAACACACTGAGGTATACAAAGTGAGCGAAGGAAGGATGCTGCTTTGCAAGTTTAGAGTAATTCATAGAGCTAACGGGATACAGATTGCTTAAGTATTGTCATTGGCAATGTGATTCAAATGCTGCTGGGAAATGAACCAAGGTGAGGAAGGAAGTGAACAAGCGCCAGAGTAATTAACAGCATTATATAGTCCAAACAAAGTTTATTGAAAGACAGAAAATGTGTGTGAGAAGTTGAACTACTCCCTGTTTATACCCCTTTAGTTCTGAGTACCATGTGGATGAGCCACCCCGCCTGGTGCTGGACAAGCTGGAGAAGATTGGTTTCCGCCTGCTAACGATGACCGGAGTGGGACAGACACTGGTGTGGTGCCTACACAAGGAGACTGACTGACTGACCTTCACTTTTTGCTAAATCTATGTGCCTACGTGCAAATCAAACATTATCAGAAAGCGTGTCAGCGTGAAAAGACTTCAAATTACCACAGAGGTAGTAACATCAAAGCAACTATGAGCGTACAGTGTCAAGTGCCATTCTGGTGACCATTTTAGAAAGAGATTCTCAAAAACGTTTTATATATATTTATGTACAATATTTGTTGGGACAAAGAATGTGTCCCTAAGAGATCGTTTTTGCTACTTGTTTGAATTGACTGACTAATCAGTTCAATAAAAATCTCAGAATCAGACTCTTTTTTTTGCCATGTAAATGAACATACTGGTTTAACATTGAGGTTTTCTTGTATTATTGTGTCAGCCTGGTTTCAAGTGTATCATATGCTTCCAATTACATGATGTAATGGCACGCATTGTTTGTGTGTGTATTAAATGAAAACAATTTGCACAAATTTTATTTATCAGAAACATTATATAGACTTCTGATAATCCGATAAGTCATTTCATAAACATGCAACATCTCTTTGCACAAGATGAGTGGGTAGCAGTGAAAGCACTAAATTCCAGAGCCAAAAAACTCTGGGTGGTTTCCTTCCAGCCCTAGGTCTGCCAGTTCATGTCTGGGGCCAGCCTAGATCACTACCCACAAATGGAATGGCTCCACAAGGCACCTCACATCCAGAGCCCAACCACACCTGCTGCCTCACATAAGCACCAACATCCACCTGTCAGTTCAATCACAGACATGATTGCACTAGTTCTGAACCCCACACTGAATTCAGACTTGATAAGGGCATTTTGAGGAGGTCAGAGAAAAGACACAAGGAAGTTTCCTAGCATGTGGTGTAATTGTTTACATGGCAGAGTGACTGACATACTCATACTCCCATTCTCATTTGTAGGCTCAGGCAAGGGTTGGTGGTGAATGTTTCCTGTAATTCCATTTCCTTTCTTGTCGTTTGGATGGAGTGTGTGTGTTTGTGGACATTTTTTTTTACATTGCCGGGATATGAATAAGAAGTACGAGTAAACAAAACCATGTAATGTGGGGATTTTGTAGGAGAGGAGCAGATGTCTCCCTCCACTCCACTTCAGTCCACACAGCTGGACATTGTGTAACAGCCACAGCCATGTATCACAGCACTGGTAGGGAGGTGATTGGTTAGGGCGGATGGTGCAACAATGCTGTGTTCATTCAAAGCAAATACTCTGAACGCTGAAGACCACAAGGCCCAAAGATGACACAAAGCTCTTAAGATGGTTGTGGAAGTAACAAGTTGACAAAAAACATTTCAGTCAAGGTCAGGGGCCAAAATTATGACAGTGTCACAGTTATAAATTGCACAGTAAGTAATACAAAGAATCTTATTCCTGAAAGACAATGATGCATATTGCCTACAACAAAATGTGAAACATCTACAATATAAGGCAACAAGACAAGAAAAATTCAAGGGACAATTTCTAACACAATAGAAACTTGAAGACTGAATATTACTGGGTTTGGGTTGTCAAAATGTCTCTTAAGTCTGGAGTAGGACTTTGGATATAGTGTGTGTGTAACCTAGAGAACAATCATTCAAACCACTAGTTTTATAACACAGGGCCCCAAGTGTGTGATCACTTTTCATAACATAAGGCCAGAAGAATTCCCATGCGCACAGTCTTCTCAACGCAATCTGATTACTGCTTTAACATGGGGTTGAAATGATTGCCATGTATTGGCATTGCATTGTCTGTGGTTTGGATTGATACCAAACCATTTCATCACAGTGTAACTGAAGAAGGTTTTACCAGCGGTTACCAGTTAAATATTATCCTTAGTGTTGATGAATTGGGGCTGACATCTCAGTGACCTCCTCTAGCAATATCATAATCACAAAATGCTATAGCTTAAAACCGATTCTCAGACGGTCTTGGCTAATAGTACAGTATGTTTGCCTGGCCTCCATTCAACTCTCCTTGTATTTATCAATACAGTGGCTGGTTTGCCAACTAGTAGAGGTCTAGTTTCCTCTCATGTTTATTGGTTTTGGAGAAAGCTATTTATTTACTATCAGAACACCTTTTACATAATGTTGTTGATGATACAGTTACATATTTTTTATTTTGAAGTAATATTACTTTTACCTGAGAACAGATGAACTTTATGGACTGTATTCCTACCTCTGAGAAATTAGCCTCAACATGCCTCTTGCCATTGCTTCTCATTATGTTGCATTTTCATCTTCCTCACTACTTACCAATAAAAAATACAAAAATAGTTACAACAAATACAAAACATGCATTTTTATTTATGTACATACAATAAAATACATAACATTCACCTGAGAAAGTAAAAGACATGGTTTACAAACTATGAAGTCGTCGCTTCCTCTTCGTCCTCTCTTTGCATTTGCTCTATGAGTTTCTGTCGCTCTGCTGCTTGTCTCATTTTCATCATCACAATGCTTTCGTAGTCACGCTCTTTTGTCAGGGAGCTCTGCAAGAGACATGGAAAAATAAAGTTAAAATGACATGTCATCATCCTCCAGAAAGAAGCAAGGCTTATTTTAAAACCAGATTGCATACAACATAATACTCTTTTCAATATCCATAGAAAATGAACCCTAAACAGTAATGCCTGTGCTGTGTATGACCATTAATGAAGAAGAGTGTATGCTGTAAATGGCATTGCCTGTTAGCTCGCACAACCAGACTATGGGAGTCTGGGTCATCCAGTGACGTGTACTCATTTATAGTAGATATGACAGCATGAATGTAGTCTGCAGAGCAACACAAAATAATTACAAAGTAATTCCACAGGCCAAAATGTGTTTTCAGATTGTGCCTGGCAATCACCATTTTGCATTGAATGGCTTTAGATTTTGGATGATGCCGGTTGCCACTTGTTGTTAGAGATATGTTCACTGAGCGTAAATTGTCCCTGCATTTTGGATAGAATTTTGTGTATTGAGGACATAGATGGTGGCTTTGCTTTTTAGAGCTCAGCGCTATACTTAGCCTACTGCCATTTTCAACTCTTTTTTTTTTATTTTTGAGGATGTTTTTTAGTCCAAGAAAGTGTCTCCAACAAGACGGTAAGCTGCAAAAGTACTTGGCATGAGGAATGGAGAGACAAAGAGGTCTAAAGACTGAAAAGTGGGCTTTGTCAATGAGATCGGTGAGCCAATCAGCATCTGGAAAACATCACAGGGGACTCCAGCATCCAGAGTGGTGTGAAGAAGCCGTGTGGAGACGTGAGACCCCCCACCCCTCCTCCCACAGCACCATCCGCCTCTGGATTGAGGAAAGCTGCTATTATCATTCCAGTAATGTGAGCTCAAGCCCATGTCTGACACGTAACTATGAAAAATCACGCAAACACCATTAAGGACATAAACAACTCTTGCATCTTAACAAAATGCAAGACAATTTACAGTCTTTTACAGTAACCGAAGCTTACTGTATTTAGCTCACTCTTTTCTGCCCTCTACTGGCTACATCTGATGACTGCAAGCTTAGTTTCAAAAAGCAGCACTCGACGCAGACAGGCTGAGGTGCTGGACAAAGGGGAATTCTGACCATTAACAGGTGCTTTTCAGATAATGACGCACTGCCTCCCTGGACCATGTTGAATGTTTCCTTGCCCGAGGTACCACCTTACGACATGCATGTTAAGTCAGTTTATCACGCTGTTACTAAACATTTGTTAGTGTGGCTGCGTGCATTTGCGTGTATGTCTACTGTAGAAAGCTGAGGCCCGGGGTGAGTAGGAAACCACAGAACAAAAACAATGGGCCCCCAATGTAGCGGAGCGAGAGAGAGGGCCGGGAGGTTACATGACCATACACAGACAAGAGGAGGATCTGTGGTGTGACATCAGCAAATGGCTGCGCTTCTAAACCACACACCCTCTGCGACCCCAGGCCAGGAATGACATCATGAATACCATCCATGCACCAAGTCAGGTGGTTCTTCTCAGCGCAGGTGGCCACTGTGTGCTTCCTCTGCACAAAGCTGTCAGGTCAGCTGCGTATTACGCCACAACTTTATGCGTGACATGTGGGGAAGTGCGCAGAACAGAGTAGGCTAAAGAACAAATATGACCTATTTTGATTTATGGTTTGCAAGTGGCATTGTGGCAAGTAAAGAATCCAGGGAATACAACATTCTATGGCAAAAACAAATAAATTTATGTGCTGTATATATTTATAAAAGGAAAAACATGCAACAAGCCCTCTAACTCAGAAGTGAGTGGCCTCTCAGGAAACTCAGGAATCTCTCAAGTTCATATTCAAAGTAAGTAAACATGTAAAAGAATACCTAGGACCTGGTGTGTCTGTTTCCATGGTTTGTGTTTGTTGTTTACTAGTGACGTTTGAATGTTTAGCATCCACCTACACGTGCTCCAGAACTGGAGTTTGTTAAAAGGTTCCATGTGGCACATTTGGGCTGTCGCCTGAAGTAAGGGATAGATAAAACTGTATTACATCAATACTTGTTATGAATATTATCGTGCCGTAGTGTCAACGCAGCAATTTTGACAAAAATCCTTACAAAGTACCTTAATGTTTGAAACAGACATTTTGATATAGATTTTTCTTAAAAGGTGAACTATACCACTTGCGGGGCCATCTGCTTTTCCCTATGGTGGTATTATGGTTATGCCTGGAATGTTCCCCAACGTGGCATTGAACTTTATCTCCAAGAAAAAAAGGCAGATGATGCCACCATGTAAAGTTAGGTCCGCCACCAGAAAAGGTACATAATGCACCTTTTATGACTTCAGTCCACGCAAACATGTCTGATTCTAATTTTCTATAGGGAAGTTAATCAAGGAGTTATTTATCTGCAGCGTGTGGTCTTTCTGCGTGTGTCAAGTAGTTCTGAAGTTGGTGATTTATGAGAGGTGAACACTTACTTTGAGATCATTTGGGCAGCACTATAGGGGTGTGTGTGTCTGAACATTAAGTTAAACAAACAGACTGTATGCTGGGCTGCTACGCACGCAAGAATAAGGCCAATGTGGAATCGCAGATTATTCATCATTTATTGTAAAAACCTATAACTGCCTCTGCCAGTATACTCTATTTGACTAAAAAAGTACTAAAAAAAACAACTACAACAAAAAAACTGGCGCTCAATGATTTTTGAAAAAAATCTCATTACAATTTCTCTGGCAAGCTTTGTGGTCAAATTTGCCAAACATGTGGACACATACAGTTGAAATCAGAAGTTTACATACACTATATAAAAAGACAGATATGATTTTTTTTTCTCACTGTCTGACATGAAATCAGACTAAACTTTTCCTGTTTTAGGTCAATTCCATTTGCTAAACACCAAAATAATAAGAGAAGGATTTTTTTGGACAATTTTTCATTATTTTCTTCAAAGTCAGAAGTTTACATACATTTCATTAGTATTTGGTGCCATTGTCATTGTACGACTTGGGTCAAACCTTTTGGATATCCTTCCACAAGCTTCTCACAATAGGTGGCAGGAATTTTGGCCTCCAGACAGAACTGGTGTAACTGAGCAAGTTTGTAGGCCGCCTTACTCGTACATGCCTTTTCAGGTCTGCCCATAAATTTTCAATAGGATTGAGATCAGGGCTTTGTGATGGCCACTCTCAAACATTAACTTTGTTATCCTTTAGCCACTTTGTA
>JACM01010432.1:0-26507 GCA_000787095.1 Periophthalmodon schlosseri
AGCTCGGTCACATAGGAGGAGCTCGGGTAGAGCCGCCGATCCTCCACGTCGAGAGGAGCCAGCTGAGGTGGCTCAGGCATCTGTTCCGGATGCCCCCTGGACGCCTCCCTGGGGAGGGGTTCTGGGCATGTCCCACCGGGAGGAGGCCCGGGAAAGACCCAGGACACACTGGAAGGACTATGTCTCTCAGCTGGCCTGGGAATGCCTAGGGGTCCCACCGGAGGAGCTGGAGGACGTGTCTGGGGTGAGGGAAGTCTGCGAGTCCCTGCTTAGACTGCTGTCCCCGTGACCCGGCCCCGGATAAGCAGAAGAAGATGGATGGATGGAAATTCTGTTAAATTAAAACAAGAAAATGTGCATGCCTTTAATTCCTTAGTCAAACTTTTTCAAAATAAAAACTTAACAGGGACTAAACCAAGATCGACCCAAAGTCATGAATGAAATGTGCCTTTTTATGCATTTTACTTTCAAAAAACAGTAAATTCTGTAAAATTGAGAACTTTGTGTTGTTGCAATATATTTATTTTCTTGTGGTATCGATTTGTTTGCGATATAATGTGCAGTCCTAGTAGTAATGTCAAAGATGTTATTTTCTAAACTAGAGCTGCAGTTTAGTTGTTGGGTTGAGTAGTCGGTCGATGGAATGTTGGTCCACCAAAATTTGTATTAGTCTTCAGTCATTATATTATAAGGATTTAGATAGGACAACAGCAGAAAAGAGAAGTTAGTGAGTGGGTTAGCTGAAGATTTGGTATTTTTTGGTATTTATGTAAAAAAGCAGATTAAACTCATTATTCACAATTGAATCTGTTTTTATATAAATACATGGTTTCCTAGTACTTTTTGTATAAATAGTAGTTTTTGCATGAACTCCATGCAGGTGTAGTCTTGTGAGTGCAGTTTGGGTCAGATACATAGAAATAGTTTTGAGAGGTTTCGCCACGTCCCCTTTTTAGTCAACTAATCGATCGGCAGGACATGTATTTATTCGACCAAGAATTTCTTTAGTCGACTACAGCCCTATTCTGAACTGTTATTTACTGTTATGTTTCAGGTTTGTGTAAAAGGTGCCAATGTGTTTAAAGGATACCTGAAAGACCCAGAGAAAACTAAAGAGACAATTGACGAAGAAGGCTGGGTTCACACTGGCGACATTGGAAAATGGCTTCCAGTAAAATATTTATTATTAATATTTATTATGATCCTCTGCTCCTCTAACTCTGTTCTCTGCATCCTCTGGTCCATATGACCCTCTCTAATAACTTGGCGATTTATAATGTTTAAGCTTTTATAAGCTTTTATGGTGTGTGTGTGTGTGTGTGTGTGTGTGTGTGGAAAAAAAAAAATGGAAAATTTACTTTCAGAAACAGGGAGTGGGTGGTAACTGGTCACTCATTTTATAGTCAGCTAAGTCTCAAATTTTCAACATTACTTTAACATTACTCAGCAAAAAAATCAGCTGCATGCAGAATATAATTTCATAAATATTGGCAGGTCCTAAAGATCCAATAACATTTTTTTTCTGTGTCTCTACCATCTTAATCTGATTTTAGAGGAGCAGGTCTGAAGATATCTTGGTTATATTTTCTGACATTTTACTTGTTATATTTCCCTCAACAGAACGGCACACTGAAGATTGTAGACAGAAAGAAGCACATTTTTAAACTGGCTCAGGGAGAATACATCGCTCCAGAGAAGATCGAAAACATTTATGTTCAAAGTAGTGCTTTGGCCCAAGTGTTCGTTCATGGTGACAGTCTGCAGGTACAGTATGTTCTAAATTGTGTAATACAGTGTTCTGGACCAAATATTTTTCTTGGGCTGGATGATTTGATAAAAGTTTGATTTAATCAAGAATTGTGAAAAATCAATACAAGTAAAAAGAGAAAAAATCTTGTTTTGTAAAATTTAAAAAATATTTTTGCCATAGTTCTCAGCCCTCCTTCCTATTAATTATAATTTTGAATTAGGCATTTTGGCTCCATAAACATGCATAATATCAGATAGTAAAACACCAATTTAATCCTACACAATATAATAGAAGTTTTATAATTTGATTTTTTTGGGGAAAAGCATCTAATTTGATTGTAATATATACTTAAAAATGAATTAACCGATATGTGCATTTTATGTAATTCAAGTTTAATGGAATTAAGCTACTCACGTTTTATTTTTACTTACAGACAGTGAATTTATTTAACTGTATTACATAACCATTTTACCTGTTTAAAATGCTTTTGTAGTAAGATATATTTATATTATGTTTTAGTCCTGTTTAGTTGCTGTAGTGGTTCCGGATCCGGACTTCCTCTGTAACTGGACCAAGAGGACTCTGGGACTGGAGGGAACTTATCTGGACTTATGTAGTAGAAAGGTAAATCTACCAACCAGGATGCTATTCTGTTGTATTATGTATTATGTACCATGCAAAGGTTAAATATAAGACAATTCACATAAATATTTCTCACTTCTCTACAGGAAGTCAAAGCAGCCATCTTAGAGGACATGCTGCGATTGGGCAAAGAAGCAGGTCTGAAATCTTTTGAGCAGGTAAAAGAATTTTGAATCGGTATTGAATAAATTCTAATACTGTTTTTTTTTCTACTGAAGGGGACTGTAACTACGTGAGAAACAGAACTAGTTCATTCAATTCAATTATTCACCGTGATGAGTTTTTTTTTTAGTTTAATTTTCTTTTTTAATTATCTTCTGAGCACTCACTTGGAAAAAACATAAATCAGCGCCTATGGTCCCCACCAAATAAACTAGTAATGCAAGCAACATGAGTTACCATATGATTACTATTGGCTTTGTTACCTGTTATTTCTGATTTCCGAGATTGACCGATATGGGACTGATGCCAATACGATTGCTTCGAATCAAGAGAAACTGATGGCCGATATTTTTGGGCTAATATATAGGGCTGATATATTGGGCCGATTGTGATTATTTCTCCCAAATTATATCATTTAAATGTACTACAAACTCACCCATAGTTCCTTTTATACCACAAAAGAGCACCACCTAAAAGAGAGCAGTGTAGTCATATGTTGTGTAGTTATCTCTTCATGCTAAAGTGTTCAAATAAAGCTTGATACATATGTTTAGGCTGCTGGGCGGCCAAAACAAAATATTGGCCTCTGCTAGAGATTTAAGGCCAATAGCCTTAATGTGGTGTTTAAAGGTGCTACATCAAAAATTATGTTCAATTCAGTATGTTTTTGTATAGCACGAAGGCTAGAAGTCGCATCGAAGGGTTTAACAAAATTGTGGATTTAAGCAACAGAAAGTTCAAAAATCAAACTGTGAAACAACCATTGCCCAATAACAGACACAAAGGAAACAAACGGATATCTGTCCAAGGCAAGGCAAGTTTATTTGTATAGCACAATTTGTACACAAAGTAATTCAAAGTGCTTTACAGAATAAGAAAGACATTAAAATCACAATACAACAAATCAAAACATAAATCATCATAAAATTAGCATTAAAAAAGTGCTGAATAAAAACCTTTCAGTCATATGCGCAGCTAAACAGAACTGCTTTGAGTCTGGATTTAAACATTGTCAAAGTAGAGGAATGTCTCACATCTTCAGGAAGACTGTTCCAGGTTTTAGCTGCATAAAACTGAAACGCTGAGTCCCCATGTTTAGTCCTGACTCTGAAGACTTCAGGGACCGGCCGCCTGTTGGTGCCCAGAGTGCGAGATGGTTCATATGGCACTAACATGTTGGAGATGTACTTTGGTGCTAGGCCATGAAGAGACTTGTACACAAGCAGAGCTGCTTTAAAGTCTGTTCTCTGAGCCACAGGAGCCAGTGCAGAGACCTGAGCACAGGACTTATGTTCTCGTACTTCCTGCTTCTAGTCAGGACCCAAGCAGCAGCGTTCTGGATTCAAGAGCGCCCCGTATTGTTTGTTGTCAATTAATCTTTCTTTTAAAGGTTGTATATTAAAAAAAAATTGACTTGACTCTTGTGAGCTTTTAGCTCACCCGTGTTAGAATGTTGTTACCGTTTCAAAAACATACTCAAAGTTGTTTTGTTTAATTCACACATGTTTGAGTAACCCCTTATTATTAATCGGTCTACATCTCCAGTTCAGATACCTACAGCTACTGTTTACCTTCAATTCAGTAGAGACAGGCAATTCCAGGGCTGAAATTATCCAAATGATTCTAGTGAAGTTGTACGCCATTTAAAAACACAGTGGAGCACTTCCTTTATTATCACATGCCAGTGTTTTCAGTTTGAGAGAAGAACTCAGCCTAAATATGCAGGGTTTGTGTGTTAAACATGTGTGATTGAAATAAAACACTCCAGATATGTTTTTAATCAGAAAATTGCATTATATGGGCCCTTTAAAAGTCATTTACCGGTACTTACAAAATGTAACTAATGTATATATTTTTATGTCAAAGGTGAAGTCGATCCATGTCCACATGGAGCTGTTCACGATTGAAAACGGGTTCCTGACTCCAACGATGAAAACGAAAAGAAACGAGCTGCGTCAGTACTTCAGGGATCAAATCGACCAACTCTACGCCCAAATAAATCTGTAACCAACAACATGGCTGCCAAAGATCTCTCAAACAAGACTACAGGAAGCAACAAGAAGGGCTATTTTTAACACTGAACCAAGAAGGTGGTAGCAAAATGAAAAGCTTTAGCTTTTTCCCAACAATCAAAGCTGTAATACCAATGAATTCTAAGTTCAGTACAATGGTGTATTTTAAAGGGGCATTAGATAACTTTTCTGAGAGGTTCTTGTTTCCATGGAAATGTTAAAATGTTGTTTCCGCATCAAAAACATACCTGAAGTTGTGTTTTGTTTTATTTGCATGTGTAACACACAAACCCAAACAGAAAACACTCTGTTCCACCTTGTTATATCATGTGGTAATACAGGAAGTGCTCCACTGTGTTTTTAAATTCCATTCACCTTCACTAATCATTTGGATGATTTCAGCCCTAGAATTTCCAATCTCTACTAAACGGAAGGTAAAGGTAGCTGTTAACTTGAAAAGTACCGATTCATGACATCACAAGGTGGAACGGAGCATTTTGAGCTTTGGAGATGTAGACAGGGTTACTCAAACGTGGGGAATGAAGAAAACACAACTCCAGGTATGTTTTTGAAGAAATAACTGCACTATAATATGGCTTAAATCTCACAAGAGTTTGCATAATATTTAATGCTTTGCTTGGAATGTTCCACAATATGACTTGGATATCTTAGACGTATTTAATTACGCAATTAAGCAGGTTGCAGATCCTCCACCAGAAAAGTTACATAGTGTTCCTTTAACTAGACGAAACTGTAAACGCATGACCTTAAATATATTTTACTACATGTTTAAAGGTCCTATATTATGCTTTATTCAGGTGCTATTTATATATTAACGTCAACATTATTTAGAAAATGTACTGGTAGTCACAATATTAACATTTCAAATTTTTGATACTATTTTTGATACTAAGGAAATGGTTCCATACTAAACACATTTTAGTTTCTTTATTACCATGTGATCTTACACTTCTGGTAAAGATCAAGACCATTATACACCTATTCGTGAAACATCAACTGCAGCATGGTGCTGAGTGGCTAACACTCATGCTTCACAGCCAGAGAGTCCAGGCCTTTCTGTGTGGAGTTCGCATGTTCTCCCAGTGTCTGGCTGGTTTTCTCCAGGCACTCTGGCTTCCCCCATCAACCCAAATCAGGCACAATAGGGCAAATTCCTCCAATTAAGGTAGTTCTGACCAAGACTAGCTCAGAGTTAGCAGTGGGCCCCTCTGCTCCTGACAGGTTTAACCCCGAGACACTGAAGATGGATCAAATGCAAAGGACAAATTACCCTACAGGGACAATAAGTGTACCTTAACAAGTACATTCAGCTCAGATTTTTGACCATACACAACATCAGAACTTGCGGACTGAGATTTTAAAGCGGTTAAGAATGAGGCTAAAAACAACTAGGCTACAGTCTACAGGGGTGCAAAAGGGTGTATTGCAACCTCATTTAAAATTCTTTGCTCCCTCATTTGAGGCAGGTAAAACCATGACACTTAATGGAAGAGCATGCCCTTTGCACCCTTTTAAAACTTAGATGCACCATCTGACAGTTTGGTCTGCACCCGGGCCTGAAAACAATAGAGATTAGATTATTAGATTGAAAGTGTAACTTCCATCTTAGTGAAGGGAATCTGGGTATCACTGATTTCCACAAGGAAACATTCCAACCTTGTCAAAAGCTCCAAAAAGATAATTTATCATAAAATAAGATTTTTTTAAAAAGAAGTAATTGAAGGAAATCCTCAACAAGGCTAGTTTAATCCTAATGGTGCTGTACTAGTTAATCTATTTTAAATACGGAAGGCATTATGCACATAGTTTTACATGGTGTCAATTTGTGAAATCTTGGTTTTAATAAGCTTTAGTTTGTTGTTAGTAGAGTGGATTGAGCCATATAGAAGAAACTAAAGACAAGCTTGTGTAGTGTCTTTCAAACCTCAACTAATTACAATTTTATTTTTAATGCCGTAACTTTAAGATAAGATGTTTCTCATTAAAACTTATACACTCAAAAGGTTCAGTAATAACTCTTTACACATCCGCCAATGATCAGAATGCTCAATACACCATTCAACGGCAGGGATTAAGCGTATTTATTTATAACAGGCGATACAATGAGATGAAGTTAAATTATTTTAATGAGCACAACGAATATTCATGCCAATGATGAAATTACATGTTTGAGGTTTTATCATAATGTAATGGATAACTTGACTGTTTTTATGAGTGTTGTAAAAAATTAATTAAATTGTTCAGTCAACATGTCTGAAGAAAAGTACAACTTTCTCACTCACTCAGACAGTAGAGTTGTCAAATAACTAAAGGAGGCTATAATTTAAAAAGTAGGCTTGTAATGTGATGACTGCTTGTAGAAGTATTTCTTAAAACATACTCAAATATATCCACTGGAACTCTGGGGAACTGAGAACTCTACTACTTGTACTACCCATATGGGTTTCAGAATGATGGGGAAACAAAAAAATATATATAATAATTATAAACAGGATAGTTGCCATAGCAATTAACCATTTAAAACTATTAGTAGAAGTACAGTTTCCTCAAAGAGTTATTGCAGCCATTCCCAAAGTCTGCTGTGCCCTTTCTTTCAATGTGAAGATCACACAGGGCGCCTCTAATAATATTTTATACTACATATAAAAGAATATGTAATGTTTTCTTAGAGTTATATGTTAAAACAATACATAATACTAATACTACGTAATACTGATATAAAGAAATATAAACAAATATCTTATGTAAAGTTGATTTAAATTTTATTTCTTGCTTGTTGTGTGGACAACCTAATGCTTCCGAGGCTCCCCTAGGGTTCCCAGATCCCACTTTGGGAACCACTGAGTTATTGAAATATGAATAAATCATTATGAATAGAGCTTGGGATTGTGACGTCACACATCATAACATTTTCAGTTAGCCCAATGATAAGCCAATAGAGATTGTAAAATGCTAAATACTAAACTTAGCGTTTATTCCAAAGTTTTGTGACACTAATGTATTTACCACCAGTTTATTGGGTTGTTCCACCGTGCTTTCGTCTACTTTTTAAAGTTGTTTTGACTAATATATCTATGAGAATTTTTGACTACTGCCACAAACAAGACGGATTTCCATGGCAACTGCAGTTTTTTGAGTTCCTTCCTAATCTACTCTATTACTGTACCTACCTATGCCAATAAATAGGCAATAGAAATAAGAGAAAATTATATATTTAACATTAAAATTGAATACAAATATTTAAGAAATGCGTTTAAAAATTAAATTAAAGACAAGAAAGAGGGAAAATACACTTTACAGACGCTTTAATCCGTCTCTATGGTAACGCTACGTCGGTTCTTACGTAGAGTCGGGGACAGTCACATGACCTTCTTGCGCACCAGCCCTGAGCCCGAAACGAACCCGCTCCTCTGCGCTTTCTCCGCTTTCTCCGCTTTCTCCGCTCTTTTCACCGACGACATGCATCCACAGCCTCGGGAGACATGAACACAGCCCCCCGGAGCCCCACGGACCACATAAGCCCAGCACAAACCCAGGGACGAGACTGAAAACACGGGATTATACCGAGGTAAGGTTTGGTCATGTCCGCGTTCACGTTTAGCCTGAGATGACTGGACTAGCATGTCAACTAGCAAAGATTTATGACAGAGTAACACTATAAAAACAATATAAACCTACAGTTAAACTCTGAATATGGTCTATTTTTTGCTACTGGTTTCAATGGCAAGTGATGTTTAAATCTTACGTGTAATTTAGGATTATCGCTAGCCATGGTTTCGGTTCTCCAAGTGTTTTGAGTGCTTTTATGATTCTACTGTAATCGTACTGTCAATATTGGAAAAACTGCATAAAATCAAAACTACAGTTATTTTAACCCACTTCGCTATTCTCAGGTCCTCTACAAATAACCAGTGTATAATTATTTTTAAGACAATCCATTGGTCTGTTTTCCTGGTTAGACCACGTTACAGCTGTTACTTTTACTTTGAACGTTTACTATTATTTGCGTTGCCCATTAAATAACAACGTTCGGGGCCAATGATTGCACAACAAGACAAGATAAGGTTATCACTCGGTTAGAATGACTTGTCACTTTACATTAGGAAACAGAATTTAAAACTCTGCTAGCCTTGGAGATTAGTGCATTGTACCGGTTCAACATTGTAAACATGGTCAAAATTGGTTTGGATTTAGCTTGGTGATATCTGTCAAGTCTCTCTTATCAAAACTGTTGTCTTCTAAGCAAACAAAATGTAAATACTACGACTTTTTTATTATCATTATAAAAGATATATCATATTTTGCATATCTTCAAAACAACACACACCTCGCATGGCCAAAATAGGGACTAAAAGACTTTTAAATGGCCTATACATACTGTTCATAGTGTAATAATTTGTATTGCATTTTTAGCAGAAATCACTCAAATGCAATAAATATTTGGTCTATAATATCTAGTTAGAAGCGTGGACTCGACTTGGAGAACTTAATCAGGACTTAACTGTGGAACTGAACAATTTTTGAAAAATATTACAAAATATTGACAATAAATATATGAACTGACAAACTAATACAAGGATCACATTTCAGAGCATGTTTATACAGATCTAAACTACAGGGTTAGCAGTTTTTTTTATGCAGAATTAGAATATTTTGTTGTTTGTGAAGGAAATTATGGTACTTCAGAAATTGCAGCCTTTTTTGCTAATTGCATCCATTCAAATTTCAATTTGATTGATCTTGCAGCCCTACTAAACAGGCTACTTGAGGCCTAATTGTATTTTCGCTGTACTTTTCTTGTGACTTAGGCCTTGTAAGCTATTTCCACTTTCTGAGTTGACCATGAAGTTGCTGAGTCGTGCTAACACTGACACTGTGGTTTGAACTGTCACATGTTAGTTAATGCTTATTGTATCTTCCGTGTTAAGTGTTAATAGGTCATACTAAGAAGGACTAAGATTATTCACTGTCCGTTGGTATTTGAATGGTCTCAACTAACAAATCGCAAAGTGGAAGTGCAGCTATTAAGGTAATATATGTCCTCCCTGTTTGTCAGATGCCCTGTGTCTCCACGGGGTCTTATTCTGTGTAAAAGCTGCTAAACCTATAGTTTCGACCTCTACAAACATGTTCTGAATTGTCCCTGTGTGTCAGATGTCGTCCCTGTGTGTCAGATGCCCTCCCTGTGTGTCAGATGCCCTGCTTATGTGTCAGATGTCCTCCCTATGTCCCCATGGGGTCTTATTCTGTATAAAAGCTACTAACACTGTACTTTGTACAAACATGTTTGAAATACATGGGATTCTTGGATTAGTTTAGCAGTTTATATTTCAGTCTTCTTTCAAATATTGTGTTTTAAATACTGTTTTACCAACCACACGAAAAGTTTTGCCATTAGGTTACAGCTAAAAACAAATAGCATGCTAACGGTGCATTTCCTGTTTCTCGGACAATGAAATTTTATATTTAGATGCACACTGTACACAGTGAACTTATATTGTATAAGCAGCTCTTGAGGTCAAAATATCTGTGCTGGGGCAAGACACATTTTGCTCAAATACATGACAAAAAATCAGGTACAAGCTCTTATTTATATTAACCTAATATTTTGAATTATATTTGAACCTGAGTTTTCACATAGCTTTCCCTGATGCTAATATTTATTTTATGTATTTTTTTTAGCACTTATATAACATAACAATAAGAAGGACACAGTATATAAAAAGCAGGTGCAGGAAGAGGCAAAAAACCCAAAAGGGCTTATATTAAAGCCTCCACCATACAATACAATACATAAAATTGAACATTTTAGCCATGCATTGGATTAAAAAAAAAAAAGACATTTACGCATCTTAAAACGTGAATACCAGCATGGATTAAAATTCAATAAAACATCCAACGATTGAAAGATAATCAAACATTACCCTGACATAGCAAACATTTCCTTAAACTCTTTTTAAATGACATTTCTGATCTGCCATCACGAGCCAGATGTAAAAATTGGCTCCACACTTTACAGCCTCTGTATCTTAGGCAAAACTGAGCTCTTAGGCAAAACTGAGCTCTTGATGTGACACAATTTGGAACATGTAAATTGCAGTTTTGGTGAGTACTGTATCTATGAATCTCTGCATTAGTTTTGAAATAAAATGCGAAATGTACAGGGATGTTGGTTCTATTATAAAGAATTGTATACATAAAAATAGAAATTTGATAAATATTAATATCATAAATATTGAGAATGTTAAGTTTGATGAATAAATTGGCAGAAGATATTAGTGGCATAGAATGAGTCACAATTCGAACAAAACGCTTTTGTACCATTAATATTTTGTTCAGAGTAGTTGGGAAAGTGCTTGCCCACACTATATTACAATATGACAGATGGGGGTAAAGTAAACTATAGTATAATGTAAGTATTGATTTTGAGTCCACAAATTTACTGACTTTTCTTATAATACCAAGAGATTTGTTAATTTTTCTGGTCACCCAATCAGCATGCTCTTTTCAGTTTAAAACATCGTCAACAATGACACCCAGAAACTTGGTGGATGAGACATGAGTTATTTCAAATGAATCCATTTCTATTAAGGTTAGTTGGAAATATTTTTTGCCAGAAAAAAATCATATGATTTGTTTAGTTGTTTTTTTGTTTTGTTTTTTTAATATGAAAAAAACCCAAAACAGAGCAGATAAGCAGATAATCCAGCATTGGTTTGGTTTATTAGCACATTGAAGTTTGAATTAGATATGTATAAAGTAGTATCATCAGCAAACATTACTGGGGTAAGCTCTTGAGATATATAACATAAGTCGTTTATGTACAATAAAATAATAATCATAATAAAGTACCCAATATGGACCGCTGAGGGACGCTACACTGTATTTCAGCTCTATCAGAATTGTAACCATTTATACAAACAAACTGGGATTGGTTACAAACATAACTCTGTAGCAAATTAAAAAGTGTTTTATGAAAACCATATTTATATAATTTTGCAAGTAGAACTGTATGATCGACTGTATCAAAAGCTTTTGATAAGTCCAAAAAAAATACTACAAATAAATTGATTGTTGTTTGATGCAGAGGTTATCTCATCTAACAAATGGACTAAAGCTATGTAAGTACTGTGATTTTTACAGAAACCATATTGATGCTTATAAAGAATTGAATTATTATTTATATGAAAGAATAACCTTTTATAAACAACTTTTTTGTAGTACTTTTGAAAAGCAAGGTAAAACAGATATAGATCTATAGTTATTGAAACATGCTCTATCCTCTGCTTTAAATAAGGGAATGACCTTGCCTACCTTGAGATCATCTGGCAACACCTGTGTTTAAAGACAGTGAGATAATGTGAGTTAGTGGTTTCAAAATGTAATGCTCAATTTGCTTCAATGCCATCATGCCCATCAAATGCCATCATGCCCAGCAGAGGATAGTTTTAATTCATCAATTATTTCACCTATTTCTTTAATATCTGGGGGCTGAAAGGACATCATTTGAGGATAGCTGGATTGAATGTATTCCAATGGATTTCCATAAGAGGTTGACATATTCTTTACCAGTTCCAAACCAGAATTAACAAAAAAAATTGTTACATTTCTATGCTCTCTCAGCGGGACTTTCACATGTAGTTGCACCAAGTACGAAAAGTAAGAAGGATTGTTGGATTGGATACAAACTTTTTATAAAATTTGTTTTTCTTCCTAAACATTCAAAGTCTTTGGCTTTGATTTTTCTCTTTTTTTTTTTAACTGGAAAAGAATCATAAAAATGCATTTTGATTTGCTGCATGAAGTACTTGAATGCATCGGCTGCAGTTGTGTCTAGATACAGTTTATCCCAAGAAGTATTACTTATGTTGAATTTAACTTCTCTATATTATGTTTGCTCATATTCCTCTTTGATATGGTTTTCTTTTTGTGATTAACGCTCTTTACCTTAAGTGAGCAGACATATATAGGAAAGTGGGCTGACAAATCTGCGTAAATAATCCCAGGTTTATTTTCATTACTTAAATTGTTTGTATTTATATTATCAATCAAGATTGAAATCTTGTCACTCACTCTTGTTGGTTTGTTAATTAATGGGAAAAAATTACTAGAGAAAAGGGTATTTATAAATTCATCAGTGTATGGAACTGTTTTGCCTTTCAAAATATTAATGTTGAAATCCAAAATGTAGCAGAGCTTATTTTCAGAATTTAGTGAATCAAGAGATAAACTTTCAATAAAATCTTTAATGCCAAAATCTGGTGGACAGTATATAACTCCAACAATAACATTCTTTCTCTTGCAACCAGAAAGCTCCACAGAGACTCTATTTCCCCTTTATCTGAATTAAGCCTTAGGTCATTCCTTAGTTTGAATTCATAATTGTTCTGAATAAAGAGACAGACACCATGCCTTACTCTATTTTTTCTTACAAAATGACATGATTGATAATTAGTCAAGTTAAAAAATTCACATGTGTCTTGGGTAAGCCATGTTTCTGATAAAGCGATAACAGTAAACGTGTAATTTAAATAGTAAAGGGAATGTGTGAATTCATTGTAATGTTTAGATAAGCTCCGTATGTTTAGATGAAAAGTTGAAAATACATTAGGATGCATGTTAAGAAAAGGTTCATTAAACTTTTTTACACTGTAATAATCACACAGGTTAGAAGCATTGTAAGTAGAAAAAAGTGCATCAGGGTCAATTTCACTATAAGGGTTAGTAGAGTCAAAAACTGTATTAGCAAATATTAAGCTTTCAGCCATCAGGAAAATGTTGATGAAACTATAAAAAATTGTAGAGAACAATGCAAAACATTATCCTCTACTTGAAGGACCAATCACATTAAATTGGTCCTTTAGAATTAGCATTAGAATTAGCTTGGTGAGGTAAATTGCGAGGTGGATGAACAATCAGTTTATCATACTTTAAATAAGCCACATCACCTCTTTCACGGGCTGCTTTCAGAGCTGGGAGAAGTTCTTTCCTTTTCTGCCGGACAGCTTCAGGAAAATTCTCATTAATGAACATCCCTGTACCTTTTAGCCTCTTGGCTTGGCCCAGCACAGCCATTTTGTCTTTCAGTCTCAGAAATTTCACCACAACAGGATGAGGTCTCTCTGAGTTTCCAAGCACAGGCTTCACAGCTCTATGCACCCGGTCCAGCTCAATTTTGAGATGATCCAGATGAAGTTTCTCCATAAAGAGTTTTCTCACTTTGTCTTCATATTCAGACACATTTTCTTTTCCAGACTCCTTGATGCCCTCAATAACAATATTGCTGCGTTTTGTCCTTCCAAAAGCTTTGTCTTGTCAGAAAATGCAAGAAGACTTTGATTGTGTTGCTACAGATTGTGTTGTTGCCGTGGTGACCTGATGTTGTTGTTGCCGTGGTGGCCTGTGTTGTTTGATGCTATAGTGGCCTCTTCATGTTTCTGTCTCAGGTCTGACTCCACGAAGACTCAGGCTCCAAAATGATGGCCTCCAGTGATGTCGACCGCAATGATGGTGAGTAAAAGGAGACCGTAAAACAATCAGTCAATTTCAGATAATCTATTGGCATCTTTTTTCTTTTAATTTTTTTTTTTTTTATCTCCCAACTCCCGAAGATAATTATGTTATATTTTTGCATCCATCTGAAATCTGCTAAATACAAAAGCTGTTGCCTATATTTTCCAGTATTGCAATCAATTGAAGTTGGTATAAAGTGCCGATTCACTTCTCACAAAAAATATTATAAAATATATTTATTTGTCCTTTTATGATTATTGTGCAAACATACAGCCACCTCTTTTTTCCTCTCTTATTTCCATTGTAACTCGCTTGTGTGTTGTCTGTTCAAAAAGACAAATCTGATGCACACAGAAACTAGGGCAGCATAGAGAAAAATATTGGTGCTCAAATTGATGAAATGTATTGAAATTGGATATATCTTGACAAGCCCTCTTAGAGAAGATTACACTGCAACTATTTGTTCCTTTTTATTTTCTTATCATATCATTGCAACTTTTTTTTAGACGACTTACTCAATATTATAATTTTAAAACCAATATCTCTTGACGACCTCTTTTATGGACTTGTTTGGGGGGACAAATATTTGTTATTTTTCATACATGCATTTATACGTACAAACCCTTGGCTTTCCCTCAGTGAGCTTCTTGATGAATTATCGTGAAATGGTTTTCACTTCACAGGTGCCTTGTTAGGGTCAAGAAATGCCAAAAGTGCAAAGCGGTGATCAAAGCAAAGGGTGGTTATTTTTTAAATAGATTTAATGTAAAACAAGTTTTGTGTTATTTTGAGTTTTAATTTTATTATTATTATTATTTATTAATTTATTTATTTTTACAGCATTCTATATGTGTTCTCTTGATCCCATCAGTGAGAATCTACAATGTAAATAATCATGGAAATAATATAATAAATGAAAAAGGAAGTGTACTGGTAGTGTACATACATGCATATATTGAGCCAACATTGTCAAATGTGTTTTTAGCATTCATGTAAAAAGAGTTTAGTTAATAATAGGCCAGTATTGTGATGATATGTCTACAGTACAGACACTTGAGGATTATAATATAATCCACAATAACATACGGACAGTGACTCACCAAAGCAGCTTTCACCTCTGATATACCAGTGTCCTGTGTACCAGTAGGTCCCAAAACAAAACTATGCCTTTATAACATGTATCCACTTTATTTATAATATAGCACATTTCATAAATAAGCAGTTTAAAAATACTGCACAATACACACAGTAAAGGCAGAAAATATTTACAGCTACATTAGAAAGACATATTATACGTTTTTTGAAAGCTCTCGACCTTCCCCACGTCACCGTGGGGTCAATGGCGAATCACGAGCGCTGACGCGCTCGTGATTCGCCATGACGTCGAGGTCGCCCATTGACTCCCATTCATTTCCATTCATTTTAGCAGTAACAAATATGGCCCATGCCGCAGGCATGGGGGCTTGGATAGAGCTCGATGCCAGGAGTGTGTTTGGGGGACATGAGCGCTTCGTGGGCTTTGCCCACGCATTCATCATTTCGGAAGCAATAGGCCCTACGCCCTGTAGGGGCTCGGGCCTAAAAACAAAACAAATACAGAGAACCACACGGTGTAAAAGGGACATTATTAATTCAAAATGTCAACAAATAACTAACAATTTGTGATTTTTAACAATAATGCACCTTTTTTGTAAATATTCAAAATCTGGAACCCTTCAGTCAATGTACTGCGGCCTTTATTTGGTGAAAGGCAGTGTGTAACTTTCTGGGTGTGGAACGTCAACAGCTTGATTCCATGGACCATACTTCGGAACATTCTCCATGGAGATATACATTTTTGCCATACTGTGCAAGGTTATAACCAAAGGAACAACATTTCTATGGAAATGTATTTCTATGGATTGGGAGTAGGCCCTCCTGAGTCAGATTTGTGGAATTGCAAGCCACAGTAAGGACACATGTTATTGGGACCAATAAAAACACCCATATTCTATTTTTTGTCAATAAATTACATACTATAGCTTATAAAAATCTCAGTGTACAATGAAAAAAAATCGTTTGGCTAGTTGACTACTAAAATAATTCTAAATTCCAGCTCTATATTATTCTAGTGACATTTCAGAAGCTAGACTAAGTAAATATCCTTTGTCAAACTGACACATTATCTTGAACATTGCGTCTCTGTCTCACTCCTCTCTGAGATTTCACAAAGCCATCACACATTCCTCTGTATTCTACCCTTTAAACTGTTTCTCGCATCTCATGTCTCTGACCTGAATGTCCAAGGCTTCAGTCAAAGTGACATTTGTGAATACAGTGTGAGGAGGACCCTGGGGCACAAGGTAGGTACTTGGAAGTAAGGGCTAGGCATGTCATGGTAATT
Source organism: Periophthalmodon schlosseri (assembly GCA_000787095.1). NCBI lineage: Eukaryota > Metazoa > Chordata > Actinopteri > Gobiiformes > Gobiidae > Periophthalmodon > Periophthalmodon schlosseri. The sequence continues at coordinate 16,484 of JACM01010432.1, forward strand.
ACTACATTGAATACATGATAGATGGAGCAATTATTTTTGGGGGTCAATATTTATCATGGATACTTTTTTCTTTGTATTAGTGGTGAACTTTTTATTTTTCTGTAGATTTGAGTTGAATAACTAACTTCTATGACTCATTAAAATGTTCATTTAATTGTTGCAGCTAGTGTGGTCACGATACAAAAATTTCAAACTAGATTTCGATACTAGGGAATTAACTCAATACTCAAATACAGACTCTGATACCACAATGATTTAATGTTGAAAATCACATTTGAGAGTGTTTTTTTTTATTTTTTTTTAATTATCATAGTACTTTCATACTTCTATGTGGACTTATATCTGTGTAACTCCTTAGTCGTCCATAGGCATTTCCTTTAGGTTTACTAGTTTGTGTGTACATGCATGCATGATTGCGCATACTACAGGAGAAAAAATATAAGCATATAGATTTATAAGTATTGGTAATATTATTTGGATTATTTTTTTTTAAATCTCATTGTTATTTAATATTGTTTTAAACAATTCAGTGCTGTAAAACACCCCTTAAACCTATTTGTGACCTTTTAATTAGGCCTAAGTGAGCTTATAGTCTGTTTAATTTTATATTCAGGCCTTATCATCTGCTGTTTTGAATTCTACACAAGTTATGTCCTAATAGGCTACAGTTATTTGTGATGTGTTTCTGAATTTAAAAAGGAACAGATAAAGTGACCACAACACTCACACGAGCAAACCGCACCTCCATTCACTGCTTTATATCCTAACCATCCATGGGCCTGATACACAACTCGTTATTTGTGAAACAAATCATATAGCTTTATCTAAACTGATAGGTTAGGCTTGCATTGTGTTTACTTACAAAGTGCCACTAAGGATTAATATGCATTTTATTATTGTCTGCAAACTCTAGTATAACTTACGCTTGAGCTGGATCTCTGGGCATGACGGAATAGATTAGGGCAGGCAAAGTATGAGGGGAAAATCTGGAGGATTTCTGTGAATACCATAGTTTCTTATGGAGTAGTGGAACAGATTTGTATATAATGACAGTGCATATACTACTCTCTGTGGTCTTATCTAGACTAGTATTATACTATTACTATAATGCCAGAATAATGAGGAGAAAGATTTTTTTAATAAAATTTTTAATTTACTTTCTTCAGTCAGAAGTTTACTTACAGTAAGATTATGATGCTTTTAAACAGTTTGGGAAAACAGAGATGATGATATCATGTCTTTGGCACCTTCTGATTGGTTTATTGACAACATTTGAGTTAGAGACTGAAATACACAATTTCTTTGTCTAACATGAGAAAGTCAAAAGAAATCAGTCAAGATATCGGGAAGAGAACTGCAGACTTGCACAAGTCTGGTTCATCCTTGGGTGCAATTTCCAGATGCCTGAAAGTGCCAGGAAGGAGACGGGTTCTGTCCCAGAGATGAATGTGCTTTAGTCTGAAATGTGCATATCAACCCAAGAACAAAAGTAAAAGACCTTGTGAAGATGCTGGCTGGACTGAAAGATCACTCTGCCAGGAAGAAGTCATTACTCCAAAAGAAACATAAAAAAGCCAGATTACAGTTTGCAAATGTACACAAGGACAAAGACCGTAATTTTTGGAAACATGTCCTGTGGTCTGATGAAACTAAAATTGAACTGTTAATTAGCATTGTTGCATTTGGAGATAAAAAGAGGGAAGCCTGAGAACACCATCCTAACTGTGAAATACAAAGTGGTTACAAAGTGGCTTAAGGATAACAGAATCAATGTTTTGGAGTGACCATCACAAAGCCCTGATCTCAGTCCTATTGGAAATGTATGGGCATGTGCAGACCTGAAAAGGCATGTGCGAGCAAGGCAGCCTACAAACTTGGCTCAGTTACACCGGTTCTGTCAGGAGGAATGTGCCAAAATTCTGGCCAACTAACCACAAAGCTTGTGAAAGGATATCCAAAACATTTGACCCAAGTCATACAGTTTAAAGGCATTGGTACTAAATACTAATGAAATGTATGTAACCATCTGACTTATTATGGCATTTAGCAAATAGAAATAATTTTGGTAATCCTAATTGACCTAAAACAGGGGAAAGAAATTAAAGAGAAATTTTAATTTCTGATTGTTATTTCAATACTAATGGTAATGCATTATTGTTTGTTCATGATGTCAATAATCTTTAAAACTGTAATTTTTTTTTTTTTTTTCTCATAGTAATTGTAACACTAAAAATGAATACTGTAACATCCAAGCTTTGTTTAACTGTCATCAAACAGTAGTTTCCTTCATGTAACTCTATTATTTATCCAAACTTTAGTTTGAGTAACTATAACTCCTAGTTTACTACTCCTAATATGTTTACTTATTTACTATTACCATTTATTTACTGTTTGTAATGGTACTCTTAAGTACAAGCTTTAGCTACTCCACCCTCAAATTCCAGTTATTTAAGGCCCTCCCACTATTGTGCTCCATAGACTTCTCTCAATGTATTCATTGTGTGTGGAGTAGCTGTCATGTAGGGCTGCAAGACTAATTGCAATTGAATCAAAATCGCAATTTGAATAGGCACATTTAGCAAATCACAAAGGCTGCAATTACAAAGCAAGTACAATAATTTCCTCCATAAACAAAAAAATCTCCTGTCTTATTCTGCATAAAACCCTGCAGTTTAGATCTGTACAAAAATGTTCTGAAATGTGATTCTTGTATTACTTGAAAGCATTACTGTCAGTTCATATTTCAGTCTTTTTGTCACTTTTTGTGGTTTAAAATGTGTATTTGAACAGAATCCTATTTTTAAAACATAAATTGCAAATCTTATGGCAATCACAATGCTTTTAGATGCAATTAAACATTTTTCACACATCGTTCTGCCCTACTGTAGTGCTTAACCTGCTTTGGTTTCCATAGACTTTAAATGAAGGAGGAGTAGCCAAAAATGCAGACAGGAGGATGGGCACAGAGGCGAAAGATACAAACAGAAATAGCAAAAATTATTAGGCAACTTTTTTACTCACTTCTTGTGAAGTTGTAAAGTTAAACTGCAGCATTCTCTTCCATATTATCCGTTAGAAAATATCCTCCGCAAGTAATTACCCATTCCACAAAACAGAGCTGTTAATCCAGTTTGAACCGTTCTTTAAAAGTAAAAAGGTGAGTGTAGATCCTCATGTGTGTCTGTTTACATCCTCGCAGCACAGATTGGGGTGAAGCTGTTGCTACAGTAAAACTACTGTACTTCCTGTGTAATTTATCACCAGCCTTCTCTGCATTAAAAGCATTTATCTGAACTGTTGCACCACATTTCACAAATAAAAAGAACACACTTTTGACTCACATCCAAACTAGAAGTACAATACGCTATAGTTTTAATAGCACACAACTTTTAGCATGTAGTGTGTGGTCTCTCCGTTGCAGTCTTTGCACTCGGGAGATTAAAATCTCACCTGATTCTCCTTGTGTCTGTGGTCTGCACTTTTTGTTGCATGTTTAAAAATCGTTTAACACTGAAAAATTCTGTAGCGTGTGGCTGGTTTTAGAGTAACAAAGAGCAACTGTCGGGACGTGACATCTGATTTATAATTTGAAGTTAATGTGATTGGAAGGACAAAGCATTAAATAATGCCCAAAATCTGGTATTTTCACAGGATAAACACAAGAATGAGAAACTAAATTACATCTGAAGGAGCGGTACAAGAAACACAAATGTTCAAATAATTTTGTATTGTCAACATAAAGCTTTTGCCACTTGTAGACTCAAAGTGAGAAGAGTAACCAAAACTTTTACTCAAGTTGGAGTACTGTTACTCAATAAAAAATATCACTCAAGTAGGAGTAAACGTATGCTGCTAGAAAAGTACTTTGAGTAGTAAAATTTCTTTAAAAAGTTACTCTAGTAAATGTAATTTACTGCCCAGCTCTCACTTTAACCATCTTTCTGTAAATGTGTTTAGGCTGTGCAGAGTAACTGTAGCACATTATCTTGTCTCTGGTTTCAGATCACAATCCTTCAGAGATGGACGCGCTGTGCCCCAGTCCCCCTGGCCCCTCTCGCCCTCAGAGAAACTATGAGCGCATGGGGGAGCACACAGGCACCACGTGAGTCTAAATACAACCAGGTTTAAAGATGCACTGTGTAACTTTTATGTTTGTCTCCATGAAGATGTTAATGCCTTACCTGTATATCATTAGATATATCTAACGTATCCATCTTGCATTTATTCAATTACAGGTGTTTTTATTGCTCAGGTATATTTAAAAAAAACATTCTTACTGAGCGGGATCAAAATCTGACCTGTAACATGGCCTGTTGTTTCATGGAGATGGATACATTTTATGCCATACTGTGGAACAGTCCAGGTAAAGTAATAACTTATCCATGGAGTGGTGGACCAGCTGCCAGAAAAGTTACATAGTGCAACTTTTAACCAACAAGAATGTAAAAAGTGTTATTTAGTCAAATGTTGAATAAGTAAATAAAATGGGATACCTAAACCAATAATAATAATCAGTACTAAAACTAGTATCTGCTCTTCTCTGAATAGTAAAAGGCAAAGTTAAATCTGTCAACTGGACAAAAAGTTGTAGGAGTGAAGACGTTTCATTGGTCTTTGTTTCCTTTGTTTGCTTTGGGTCTGCGGATGGAGTTATATATGGGGGAGCTCCTTCCTTCAGATAGATATAAGGCAGTGTTCACCAGTAATTTGACCAGAACTGAAGAAGCAGCTTGGATGAGCAGCGAAACGTCTTCACTCCTACAGCTTTTTGTCCAGTTGACAGATTTAACTTTGCCTTTTACTATGGATCAGACCTGGACGACTGAGGGATTACACAGACACTTTCCTGATTAGTTTTGGAATTGTTTTGAGCTTATATATGAACCATACTTTATTTTTTTGTATTTTGACAACACTATTTCACTATTTTTTATGAAGTTACAGGTAGGAGATGTATTGAAAAATGTATCATATCTGTTGTTTTGTACATGCAGACTCAGAATATCAAGTTTGTCATCTGTATTAATGAATACCATTTTAAACAGTCTGCAAAAAGGGCAAATAAAACATCAAATGAACAGAAACTTGTAAGCTTCCAAATAAGGGAATAAAATAATATTTATTCACTTTAGTGGTGACTTTCACGGGCTATTTACAAACATGCTTTAGCACCTTTCTAATGGTCTTTTTTGCCTATATTGCCCACCCCTAGTTTCTTCATTTTCGTCCTTCATTTTCTCAAGTTGTTATAAGTAAAAATGTACAGATACTTGCTTAAATATTCCTTTTTTGTTTTTAGTTTCTTCCAGACCCTGATCCACTTGTTGAAAGGGAACATTGGCACCGGTCTGCTGGGTTTGCCTCTAGCTGTGAAGAACGCCGGTCTGGTGGTGAGCAGAGCACATGTTTTATTTAATTTCATTCAATTTAATTTATTCACAAACATCACATGAGCAAAGCCAGAGCCAGGAAGTCTTCTGTGTCTGTGCTGCAGAGAAGTCAAGTCAAATATAATTATAGCGCAATAACCCTAAGTTACAGTATTCACCCAAAGAAGACAAAAAAAAATTTAAAATAACGATAACCCATATTTGTCTGTATCAGTATCAGTATTTTAAATGTCAAGGCCCACAAACTGAAGTAAGTTGTTGTACGGTTCTAAAACTTTTCACCTTTTGTAATAATGAATAAACATAAAATAAAGCTGATATAAATGTAACTTTTGTAATTAAAGGATTACCTGTACTCTTCTACCATTTTCAAAACAAGTTACAAGAAATCACAATATGCACATAATCTTAAATAGAAAAAAGCTAAACTGGTTAAAAATTGTGTGTTTTTGCAGTTGGGTCCAATCAGCCTGTTGGTGATGGGGGTCATAGCAGTTCACTGTATGAGGTTGCTGGTTAAATGCTCTCACCACCTCAGTGAAAAGTGAGTACGATCTCCACACTCTACATTGTGAACTATAGGAGTCTGTGTTTCTGTACTGTGTTTGAGCAATGAGTACATCATACTGTAGAAACTGGATAAATATAATCTGATTGTTGCATTTAGGCTTGTCAAAAGTATCAAAAATCAGATCCTAACCAATACTAAAACTAGTATCAATACTAGATACTAGATACTCATTTGAGCAGTATCAATACTAAAAAATGATCATTATCAATCATCATTATTGAGTATCTCAGCTATTCCTTTTAGAAATTTTAGTATTGTGACAACACTATATTGAGTTTAGTATAAAAATCTAGCCTATACAAGTGTGTATTAAAGGGGAAGTATTATGCAATATACCGTAGTACATAACATACCTGGATCAGTTCTGCAGTTTCGAACAAGAAGTCAGTGTTCTGACCCCTCTGGCCCCTCTGACCACCACCAAAACTCACACACAAACCACATTCATCCTAGGTAAGGTGGGTGAAGTGTCTTAGGACACAACAACAGCACCTAGCATGTTATTCCCAGTCTCCCATCCAATTACTAACCTGGCCCAACCCTGCTTAGCTTCTGAGATCAGACGGGCATTGACAAGCAGCTGTTTCCCTGAAATATTTTATTGCTACTATAAAATACTATATTGCAGGGTCTGAGATGACAACACAGCATTCTATAGGACAGTACTATTTAATAAAGATGGGGGCAGCTAAAATACATTTTATAATTATCTTTTTGGTTATAATACAATGATTTCTAGAGTCTAGTCACTAATGGATATGATCCGGTTCAATATTTGTGAATTTTACTTTTGGATATTTCACAAGAAAGTACAATGTAATCAATAAGAATGACTCTTGCCCCCCAGCTGGGAGTATGACATCATCACATTCTAGAATACTTTTTGTTGATGTCTACTGAAAAAAATGCAATGAGCTATTATTGCTCTCAAGGCTATTTATCTTATGGGCTGAACATGATGTCCATGTTTGTTCAATGTAAACAAGTCTGTATTCACAAGCCTATTCTTTGTTGATTTTAGACCAGGAAAACTAAATTGACTTTAGCACTACATTATGTAGCCATGACACATTATGTGCTAAAAATCCAAAATGTAATAACATTGCCACTTCATCATGTAATAAAACTACATTTTGTAACAATTATGTTATAAACTGCCTCAATCCATTTTGTAATACATTGTTCTACATTTTGTTTCTCAATATGTGATATTTTACATATAAACTTTTTTTTTTTCTCAAAATTTTATAACATGGTGCATTATGTAATAAGAACCAAAATTAGTGCAACTAATGCAATCTGAGATTAGGTTACATTATATTAGACAACTAATGCTATTATCTTGTAATATTTTTTTATTTATTTTATTGTATTATAAATAAGAGACCAGGCCTGATGGGCTTGCTGGTTGACGGCATAGTACATACTACGTTACATAAGGTAGCTAAGATTTCTATTTCTACGCCCTCTATGGGCTTAACTATTGGCTACAAATCTGCATAAAAGCCGCAGGGTATACTGTACTCCCATCAGGCCTGGCGTAGCATGATTGGAGCATGCACGAGCTAGCTAATACCCCAAGGACCAGTGCACCCAAGGCACCTACAAAACCGTATGCACAAAGGATGGTCCTCCCAAGGACGACTGAATGAAAGTGCACAAGAAAAAACACAGAAATCACAAAGTACAACCAGTCACCTCTATCAAAAGCGTATGTACTTCACAAAAAAAGCAAAGATGTGTAAAGGCCGCCTCTCCAAAGAACACCTGCACACAACACACAGCAGTCACTGCCTCTATCAAGAGCGCCTATCAGGGAGGAAGGCAAAGAAATGCACAGTCAGACACAGTCAGAGTGATGGGGAGGTCCATCAGTTGACGCTTCTTCTGGTCCTTTAGACTGGAAAGCCAGAGATGCCATGCAGTGACCTGAGCCACATGGATCTTCTCCCTACTATCCCTACCTGCTAGCCAACAGGACAACCCGAGCTGCGTTAGCATAGCACCTGTCCTGGAGCAATATAGTCTATCCCACTCGGAAGCTTGCCACCAGGCCAAATGGAGGAGAACAGAAGTAGGTAGAGTCTGACCCAGAACCCCAGACTCCCAGGACCAGTCCATCCAAGGGCACAGCACCGGAGGACAACACCTGGTCCCAGCATTACATTTTATTATTACAGTTATTACATAAAAAAAATAATAATAATTTACCAGACGCATTTTGTAATAATTTTCTCAATATGTAATAATGTATTACAAAATGTAGAAGAATTTATTACAAAATACAGTAAAGAATATTGCTACAAAATGCAATTTTATTACATTTTGGATTTTTATTACCGGTACATAACGTGGCTGAACAATCCTGCTGGTTAAATGACAGGTCAGTGCATGTTGATTGTAAGAGTGCTATATAGACTATTCAAATCAATCAATCTTTATTTCAGACTCCAAGGGGTCCATATATAGAACATTTAAAAACAGAAAGAAGACACACAACAAACGCTAATAATATTATACTGTTCACATAAGCATAAGCACATAAGCCTCCGGAGTTCAGAGGTGTAGCTGACACTGCTCTGCTCAGGCATTATAAAAATATTTATAATTTTATTTTGTGAGTCCTCAAGGCACTTTATTTTGATCAGAAACTTTATATACAAATTTATGTTCAGTGTGGGAACATTATTCTGCACAAACTGCAAACTGGCACTGCTCCATCGAGGGACTCAGTACGAAGTTATATGCAAATTGCAACCTGCAGTGGGGGACTCAGAGCTTCAAAACAGCATTTTTGACGCTCTGAGTCCCCCCGAGGGTCCAAGAGAGATCACAAAATTACAGAAACATGCATGGATGACATCTAAAACCTCTTCAGGCATGTTTTTGAAGTGAGAACAAGGTTGGCAAAAGATTTTTTGCTTAATACCTCCTCTTTACTGTAACAGCACCACAGGTGGGCAGTATAGAGTGGTGTGCAGTAAGCTTTGTGTTAAGTTATGTTTTCTCATTTGCCCAAATGGGAGGTTTCGTGGGTGTGACACTGTGTTTTGCACGGGTCAGTTCACGCGATAGCGGCGGTTCGGGGCTTCACGTGTGTGCTTGTTCACTTGTTTATTGGTATGCTAACGGAATGTCAGTAAAAGTTATTACTCAAAATCAACGTCTTTTTTATTGGATCAACACTTTGAACAGAGATGTTTTAACATTTGTACACATATGACATTTTTGTGCCAACATATTAGCTTGTGCGTACAGTTTGCAGTACTGCCTCTGTATGTCGTCATCATTTCTGAAATCACTCCTGATGATTTGTCCAAGGTATTTGACCTCATTCATTTAAATGGTTTCAACTATTTTATCTTTTATCTTTTTTATATGAATGCATTATTTTATTCTTTGTAAAACACGATATTGAATATTAAAATGACTTGATAAGGGTCCATTGACTTCCTATTCAAAAACTGGCAAACCTAACTGCTGTTGTGATTTTGGGCTGTACAAAAATAAATTGAGTTGAATTGAAATTAGCGAATTATTTTTGAGAATTGACTGCACAACATTTTTGAATGTCTGTGTATGATCCTGAAGTCTAAGATTGTAAAGTCATTGCAAGTACAGAGTAGTGGACGGGACTAGGGGGTAGGTGGAAACTGGACATTTCTGAGCACTTAAGTCTCAAATGCAGGAGAATACAGGATTATTCACACATGCAAAAAAAGGGCCATTATATCATTGTTTAATTCTAAAAACAATAATAAAAATGTCTCCATTACATTTTAATATTTTCCTTTAAATAAATGTGACTAAAACTCTTGTTGTTTAGGATGAACCGTCCCTCGTTGTCATACGGTGAAGCGGTGCAGTACGGCATTGAGAACGTGTCCTGGCTCCGGAGACATTCTCACTGGGGAAAGTATGATTCGAAACCTCCTTTTACAGTGTGTTTGTTTGGGAATAATGCAGAGCTGTAATGGCTGTGGGGACTGTACACTTTAATGTTACCAATACTTGGTTATTGACTGTACGGGAATATTTAAAGACGCAGTATGTAACTTTTCTG
>KN481164.1:0-14952 GCA_000787095.1 Periophthalmodon schlosseri
ATAATAATATATAATATAATAATAGCATTTGCCTCTCCGTCTACGTTTGGATTTTGGCTTTACGCTTCATATTTCTCAAAGTAATACGAAAATGTTATACGATTAAAAGACGTTATACGGTTGTCATTGACCGGCTGCCGGAGTTAAAAAGACCTCGGTGTTGCGTAAAAGTCGCCGGTCAGGGCCACGTGAGCAACCTTTCCCCTACTTTGATGTCGTGTGCGCTTACATCAGCTTCACGCCGGGCACGCCCGCCACCTCTCACGCGCAACATTTCACCGCTTTTTTGCTCATATGATCACAGATCTTTTATATCTTCATAATTGTGTAGTTAATTTGTAGGCTCTCTTTTAGTAGCCTATTGCATGAAGTAGCTTTACAAAAGAAATATAATTATCTTTCATATTAGCATTTCTTTAATTTCCAACCTACTTAGCTTAGCTATTGCACATGCCAGTATTTGTAATTCGTCTGTAGACATTTGCACATGAAGAGATTTATTGTTTTGTCTTGTGACAGCCATCCATGGGAAACTGTGACCAATGCTGCCATGCAGAAGTATCCAAACCCCATGAATCCCAGCGTCATTGGTGTTGATGTTTTGGACCGATCTATTGACACACAAGGTCGTCTACACAGTAAAAGACTTCTCAGCACAGAGTGGGGCCTTCCATCTATAGTGAAATCTGTAAGTGTTATTGTTGCACAACTGACTTTAGGAACCAAGAAATTTGAAATGTGATACCAGTTTTCACCTCTTTATGCTTGGAAACCAATTGATGCCCCAAGCATGCCCTTTACCCTTGTGGCTATTTCTGTTCAGTGACACCATGGAACCGGCCACAGGATAAATGCTGTTTTATGGCTGTGTGCCAGGGTGTCATTCCTATCATTACTTAAGTGTCACCCATAACAGCATGTGATGTAACTTTTCATGTCAATTCATGGAATTTGACTACAGAGTGTTAATACTGGGCTGTCAGAATATCCTACGGCCATCATGATAACCCAATCCCTTTTTTTCTTTTTCTTCCACTTGTATACAGTCGGATGCATTTTTTTGTCACAACTAATGCTACTTCTCAGCAGATTGCCCGTAATCTCTTGCTGAGCAAGTTGTGCTTGTGCACTGTGTAGTTCTAAGAAAATCTGATTCTTTGAAATTTCAGAAGTGGATGATCTGGGAACTAGTTGTTTGTTGATGTTTACAAAACAAACATAATCAAGAATATATGATAAGAATACATGATAAGTATATCATATTCATATATATATGATTCAGTATTTTGACAAAAAATGTCAAAAGGGACGCTGTAATTCTAAGAAACAATTTGTTCTGTACATTCTTTGCAAACCTTATACAGTCCTTTGCATTAAAATATCATTTCTTATATTGTCTTTTCAGATCATTGGTAACTCGCGAACATACACTTATGTTCAAGAGCATTCAGTCGTGAACCCTGAAGAGAAGACATTTGAACTTCAGTCTACTAATGTGAGTTCTCCATAACCAATCAACTGTTTGGTGATATTTTACTATTTGCAGGTTGTTCCATTGTAAACATTGTTTAGCTGAAAGGTAGTGGCATCTAGTCTGACTAGATTTACAGCTCCATGACTTATGTTTCAATACTGAACACTGCCATTTTGAGAATGTTAAAGACACTCTGAATTGGCATTTGAAACCTTTTTCATGTGTTGTGTTTGTTTACCAGATTACGTTTACAAACTTAGTTTCTGTGGATGAGAAGTTAACATACAAGCCTCATCCAGAAGATCCAGAAAAGTAAGCATCCATACTCGTACTATGTTTGTTCCCATGTATAAACATTATTAATACTATTCAATCTCTTTCTAGAACTATACTGACACAGGAAGCTATCATCTCAGTAAAAGGAGTAAGTCTCAGCAGCTACTTGGAGGGAGTTATGGCTAGCACCATCTCTACTAATGCTGGAAAGGTAGGTCTTTTAGCCCAAAACAAACATAAATCATACAAATCATAATGTGACCTATATCTAAGTCAAGAATATAAAGTTGAATGCGTGCCATTAGAATAGTCCTAGAATAGAATAGAGTTTATCTAAGTTGTTGTGTTTTACATTGTGTGCAAACCTCTTTCTGTTTGTTTTGGAACTGGGATGAATACTATCACATGTCATTCACAATGTTAATATTTTTTGTTATACAGGGCCGTGAAGCAATGGAGTGGGTAATAAGACGTTTGAATTCCGAAATTGAAGAACTGGCAGCCACAGCCCGTGGAACCATACGGACTCCTATGGCAGCAGCCGCAGTCACAGAGAAATGACTCCTGAGCCATTTCCCAGATGAGTCTGGGTCAAACTGTATCCCCATATATCTGTCTTCCTTTATGATGGGTTGGTGGTTGATGGTGCTGTGGATATTTCAATTAAGATTACCATTTTAAAATTGAACAAATTTCATTGTGACTGCATTTTGGCAGTCACCGCGAAAACCTACTCAGGGACATGTTTAAATCAAACCCTTGTAGATGCAGTGTTGATAAAGAAGAAAGCACAGGATGCACTAACAGTCAAAATGTGCCAATTAACAAGCTGAAGGAAACCCATTGCTCTTTGGCTATAAAAGCAGCTTTGGGTATATACGGTTTAAACCTGGACAAGACCTCATAATGCCAGCAGAGCTTTTCTCTTGAGTACTGTATTTGATTGTGGGTCAACTAGAAGGTGCTGTCTGTAAATAGTGATGAAATGTATTCCAGCACTGAATGTATTTATTATTTTGGAGACCTTTCTTTATGTTAATTCAGATGGGACCTCAAGAAACCTCTCTGCACAGATGCCTGGTTGAAACTTAGCTTATGTAAAATGAAGGGATCAGTACCTCTGCCATAGTCTTGTTGAATAAGACTTTCTTAGATGTTTCCTCATTGTTTGTCACGTTTGTGTGATTGTAGCCAATTTATATAGGTTCTCTTATTTGACATGTTCTTACAGTGTATGTCATTTTGACAGTTATTTGCACTAAAAATATGTAACAAACTGCTGCTACACATGCTGAAAGAGATGGTAATATCACTATTATGATTTGTTTATTGTTGTTCCAGTTACATTTAAGAAAGTCTTTTACCGGACACCTTTGTAGTAATTATGCCATTAGTTTCTTTAAATTATATTGTAATATTTATTTAGACCTATGGTTTGTTTTGAATGGGTGATGTAATATTGGTATATTGACGATATTTGCATATTTCATGTTATAGTAACCGAAATAATCTTGCAATAAAACATGAATTTGTTGTGTACCTTTAACAGATAATTCATTATTTAGTAATGGTTACTGCCCTCATGTGGTCAATTCTGATATTGCAATGTAAAGAACTAAACCAAATAATATAAAACATAACTGTCATTATTATCTGAGTTGGACATTTTAAAACATGCACTTCTACATTGCCAGTTTATTTATATACATATATATATAAATTACAAAATATCAAAAATATTAAATAATATATAATAATAATAATAATAAAAAAATAGATTTATCAAACGACGGCGCTTGTTGCTGCCATCTACAGTTCAGAAAGAGTTTTGTTTCTTCGCGTCTTTACGTCAGATCTGAGTATCCAATGGGGATGAAACATAAGGTTTTTCTTGACCAATCAAAAGGCTCTGCTGCATTTAAAGGTTTTGAACGGGGGGTTGTTTAAAATTGAAAAAAGCACTTGAACAGCGAGGACTACTTTTGGACCAAGGCGATCAGACATCCTTTATTTTTTCTATTTCCTACCACGTTTAGATTAATTATATTGGAGACCAATTGTACCGTCTCCGGGATTCTTATTCTTCGTAGACTTATTACTGGCGTATAGTAGCATGTGGTTTTAGCACAAGTAATCGGGACTCGACGTTGCTAAAGGTTAGCTAACGCTAAACTAACGCCAGTAAAGCAGCAGGATCGGGCACACTAAAACAAAAACAAAAAATCCAACTTGGAAGCACCACTCTAGGTAAGTCCTTCATTACTGGCTTTAGTTTTGGTCGTCTGGTGGGCTGTTTGGTGTTTGGTGACTGTTTTTCCCTCGAGTTAACATTAAGTATACAATGGTGATCAGTGTTAAAACAGACGATCCACACACACTGTATCATGACCATTAATGCAGTGAAATGTATCCTACTTTGTAGCTAACCAAATCTTCTTTGTTCTGTCATATCAAATTGTACCCCACTCTTCAAAAATGATGCCAATTTATTCTGTGTTGAAGGCAATGGATTCTTCAGCAAGAGTCAAACTGTCTAAGGCAGGCAATCCACTAAGGCCCGAAGCGAAGGTAATATAGAAGGGGGTTGTAATTATGCTGTGTTTTTTAGAATGAAGCTTTAGTTAAAAATCTCGCTTACTACGTCCTGTGGGTTGCAGGCTATATATGTATATGGATATGTGTGCATGTGCATAACCTATAACCAGACATTGGCCATCTACATAGTTGGAACATTCTAGTAGTAATTTGAGTTGTGACAAAAATTTGTAGTTGTACAACATTGGTTTTTGTCACCACCTTTTTAATTTTGAACTAGGGATATTTTCTGTAAACTATTTGAATGCCTCAAAATTTTGCAGTGTAATGTTTTTTTGTGTTGTGTAAATTATTCAAGGTGTTAATCTTGCGTTGCCATTTTCATCACAGACAAAGTTTGATGGGCCAATGCGTGTTCCCGTATCACAACATTCACAAATGTCTCAGCGTGTCATGGGTGTTTCAAATGGACCCCTGAGGCTGCAGCGACCAGTCACACATCAAAAACCTGTATCTCACGTCTCTGCTGTAGTGATGCCAATGTCTGCCAATGGGCAAAATATTAATCCAGTTATTCAGAGTGTACATCCCATGCCCCAGCAAAAGCAAAGCTCGCAACCAAACCCACCAAAAGCACAAGAGACAAAAATGAAGTTGGAGCAGCCAAAAGCTTTAGCTGAGCCTCCTAAGACTGAGAAGACGAGTATGAAAAACTATTTGATAAATGCACATTTAGCCCTCTTGTTTTTCAAATATTTAACAATTTTTCTGTATTTTCAGATAAACCCACAAAAGGATCACAGTAAGTGTTGTTTTTGTTTTTTTTATTGCAGATGTACCATTGTATACAAATGCTCAGCTGTAAGCTGGCTTGCCAGGCTACTTTTCTCTCCTACATGGTTCTATTTAAATGTTTCCTTCTGTAGAAAGCCGTGGAGCCTGGAGAACTTTGAGATTGGGCGACCTCTTGGAAAGGGAAAGTTTGGCAATGTCTACCTGGCCAGAGAGCGACAAAGCATGTTCATCTTGGCTTTGAAAGTACTATTTAAGAAGCAGCTTGAGAAGGCTGGTGTAGAGCATCAGTTGAGGAGAGAAGTGGAGATACAGTCTCATCTGAGGTAAATGGCCAAAGTTTTTGTATGCATTTTTGTTTTTTTGGTAGACTACCATAGTCTGTCGTCCTTGCCATTTGAAGGTTTTCTATACTGAATGTGTTGACCTGGTTCATTTTGATTCTGCCTCAAATTTTTTTCCACCTTAACATTGTTCTACTTTGGCTCTCTAAATGAATATTTCCAATATTGGTGTTCCAATTATATCACTCTTATTGTAAGATGTGACTACAGCAATTGGATTAAAGGCATGCAGTAAAGTTGAAAGGAGCATTCCCACAATATTGTAATAAATTTATGAGGCCATTATCAAATGTGTTCCTGTCAAGAGGTGCTATAACCATTGCGTTTACAACATTAATGGTTCTGGTTATGAAATGGGCTTGCCTGTGTTTCAGGCATCCCAATATACTCCGTCTTTATGGCTACTTCCACGATGCATCTCGCGTGTACCTCATTCTCGAGTTTGCTCCCAAAGGACAGCTTTATAGTGAGTTACAGCGATGTGGAAGGTTTTCTGAAGACCGAAGTGCCACTGTAAGTTCATGTCATTTTGTGTGCATTTTAAATGTCAAATGTTTATTTTGGACCACTATTCACAAGGATGCCATTGCTTTGGCTTACAATTTTTTAATGTGATCAAATAACACTGTTTTGCAGTACATCATGGAACTGGCAGATGCCCTGAAATATTGCCACTCAAAGAATGTAATTCATCGAGATATCAAACCAGAAAACTTGCTGCTTGGTGCCAATGGAGAGTTGAAAATTGCTGACTTTGGCTGGTCTGTTCATGCTCCTTCTGCAAGGTACACTTGTTTTGTGAGACATTGCAAAATGTTTTTTATCTTTTGGCTTGTTGGAAATGGGGAAAACTGCATGCTTTTCTTAAACTATACAAAGATGTACATCCTAGGTTCCCGTCTTTCCCAGAGGTAGGCATAATAAGTGGATTAGCCAATCAAAAAAAGCACATGAGGTGTCCATATCAAAACAAGGATGACGGTTTGTGTTTATAGAAAAATATTGCATGTAATCTTTTTTTTTTTTTTTTTTTTTTTTTTTTTTTTTTTTTTTTTTTTTTTTTTTTTTTTTTTTTTTTTTTTTTTTTTAATGCAGTTTATTCAAAATGCATGCCATTATATTCGATTTATGATGGTTTGAAAACTGACTTCTGTTCCATTTGTTTAAAAGTTTATTGTCTGTCTTGATTTGTAAGATAATGTTCAGTTCCCTTGCTTTTAGGAGATCAACTCTATGCGGAACTCTAGATTACCTGCCTCCTGAAATGATTGAAGGGAAACCTCATGACCAGAATGTTGACTTGTGGAGCCTGGGTGTCCTTTGTTATGAATTCCTAATTGGACAACCTCCTTTTGAGGCAAAAACTCATGAGGAGACCTACCGTAGGATATCAAGGGTAAGGTGTTTGCACTGCTCTTGATTTGAGTTGCTATTGGATTATTTCATAGCTCATCCAAATCACTGGGTGGAGTAAGTATCTGTTTGGTGAGGGGATAACACTGCCCACAAATCGCCTGAGCAGGTACCTTCAATAAAGTTTAAACAATAGATACCCCAACTATTGCCTAAACAAGATGAAAATGAAATCTTTGTAACTGCCTCAGTACCATTGGTGGTACCCTTAAATCTGATCTGTACTGACAAAGTTTAGTTGATCTGTAAAGGCTTGATTTGTACCTGGGTGATTGTGACAGTAATGTCAAAATGTGCATTGTGTGGGTTCCTGTGGTGACCTTAAAGTAAAAACTGAAAAATCCTGTATGTAAATCAAAGTTTTTTTTTTTTTTTGTTTCCCTCCTCTCTAGGTGGAGTACACCTACCCCCCTCAGTACAATATCAGCGCAGGAGCAAAAGACCTGGTTGCCAAACTACTGAAACACAATCCTTTGCACAGATTGCCCATCCAGGGAGTTTTGACTCACCCATGGGTTGTTGAAAATTCTACCAAGAAACCTACCACTTTAAATCAAGAATCCTCCAGCCAGTGAACAGCGCCTCAGTTTTCCCATGCTTGGTGGAGGACTAGGGAGTGGAGAAGCCACAACAAACTTTATTTAATGTGGTAATTCCATAGAATGTGCAACTGTTTTTTCCATTTCAAAACATTTCCATTCTTCTGTTTTGTAAATATTTTCTTGAATTTTAATTATGAAGGTTTAAATTCGGCTTATTTTTTAATGTACAGGTGCCTGTCCAAGTGCTGCAGGCCTCTAAATGTTGTGTTTATGTGGTCTGATGCATGTCCATAAACTCTGAGCAACATTTGCAGTGTTGCAATCTACTATTTTCCATATTATGAAAACCATATTGACATACAATATCTTCAATTGACATTGAAAATTTTTTTCTGGGTTGCTTGTTAATGGTCATGGCTGGTTCTTATACTTGAAATAAAAAAACACAAATTTGAGCAGAATGTATATCAATGCAATATACATGTTACTATTTCACTGTGTCTAAATATATTTTCAAATCTATTGCGCAGCCTTTAATTATGTGGGTGTATGTGAGGCATTTTTTTAAGTCTGCAGATTAATATGATGTAGGTACCACCAGATAATGCTATAGCCTATTGTGCATCAGCATTGATTGGCCTTTTTTGTTTTTTGGGGTTTTTTTGGCAGTTTGATTTTAAAAAAAGTGATCCGTCAAAATGGTTTAGATGAGAGCGCTGATCAGAGTCCAATGGAGCCCAGATCGGAGACAGTTACTGCGGGTTGGAGACCCTGGTTTAGATAACCCCTGGTTTTTTGTAAACCATTGATGTAATTCCTGCAATAACCACCAGGTGACACTCTTAATATCTGTACTATTTGTAGACCAATTGTATTTTTGACACTTCAGACTTTTCTGTTTTATAAACAAAATCAGTATGGCTGCCTGACTGGACTGTTTTGACGCGTTAATCCTGGAACAACATAGGCCTCTTCATTTGTACATTGTCACTTGAGTCGGCGGCACAATCGTCAGCGCGCAGTGGAGCAACTCTGGCCTTCTGCATTGTCATGCTTTGGATAAGCTACTTAAATTCCTGCAGTGGGTGAGGAGGTGGCGGGCGCTCACGAATAAATGACTAGGCCAGATGTCTCTGAAAAACCAACATGGTGAGTGAACAGGTCGAGCATGAGGCCTGCAGCACAAAATCTGGAGCGCGAAAATCCAGGAGCGTCTGCAAATGTACTGAGGAACTTCGGATTTTACTAGGCTGTTACTATGGGCCGTTCGATGTTGGCCTGATTCCCAACCTAGAGCGTTATTTTTTTCGCCTCGTTCTCAATCTTCCAAGAGTGTCTGCAACCAGACCCCTCTCCAATCTTCAACCTAAGGCTACACCTTGCATTTCAAGCTCAAATAAATATGACTGCCTTCGATGTTTTTTTTTTTCTCTTTTATTATAGAGAACAAAAAAATACATGTTCTGACCGTTCGTTTTACATAAAACCACACACGTTTTTACAATATAGTGTCACTTTTCTTTATTCTTTAATATTAATTTCACGATATATGTTAACGACTTTGAGATATACATTCCATCATTTTGAAACCACAATAACACACTACACATACGGATTTATAACATTTCCACAGGACCCATTGGATTGCACAAAATGAAAAATGTCTGTATGCACATTTTCCTCTTTTTTGATTTCAAACACCAAATTAGGAAATAGGAAATCTATTTTAACCTCAGAATAGGCCATGTTGAACAGAAAGTGCGGGCTTTCCATTTGATCTTGCAACCAGAAAGGACAGTGACATTTCTTAAAGCCAAAATAACAGATCTATAAGACGTTAAGTTGAAAATATGTCAAAATAATAAATATCCACGCTTTTACGCAATAAAACAGAGCTGTATAGTTTCTACTTCCCAGTTTAATGGTGTTCTGTGTTTTCGTATCATACATTCAATGCATAGTTTGTATAGCTGCTGTGTATGTAAATCTTTCAGGGGAAGGTCCAATTCCTCACGTGTAGAGAAAATATAGCCTATTATGTATCCCTATGCTTTCACATTTTATGTGTGGGCTATTATTGCCGTGCATTCATTGCATTTGTTCCAATATTGCAATATGTGAAGTTACAGTATAGAGGGACTTGTTCTCTTTTATTTGTGAATGTTTTCCAATCAATAACCTACTCTCACATTAGCCTTTACCAAACGTGTCCAATCATCACAATGGATCTGGTTTTATTTAATTATAAACTCGACTCAAAAGATGTAATTTGTACAACATGTACTCTCCACAAGGTGGACTCTGGATACTTACTTGCCATATGTCAGTGCACGCACACATTTCAGTGGGTGCACGTGTATTTTTGTGAACGGATACAAGGCTACATGAAAATGCGCCTTTTACGCATGGATTAAGCAGAAGAGACCGCGCCCGGAAGTTTTTTTTTTCTTTGACTAAATGGGGATTTGCATTGAACATCTACGAGCTATTCTTCTATGTTGTATTTAAAGGCCTCTATGAGCCCCTCCATTGAATGAATGAAGCCAGAGATGCTGCATATACCTCCTATTACAAAGATTGCGACGTCGAAGAAAACTTGGTGCCATAGGAGCTTTCTCCAGAGAAGCTTGAGATGGAAGAGACTGGGAAGCAGAAAGCAAAGGCCCGCGCCTGTCAGGCTGCCTGTGAGGCCCATTAGCAGCGCGAAGTGTGGCACGTAAATGGCCATAAGCAAGGTGAACACCACAAGGCCACAGCGGAGTGAGAGTCCCCACGATTTGAGTCGTCCGTCGCCCCCGTAGCAATCTGGGAAATACGTGCGCCCTCCCTCTTTGAAAAAGCTTTTCTCTAAGACCTCGACTGCGGCAAAAAACGGCAAAGGATAGGAAAGCAATGCTTTGGCCACAAGAAATATGTTGACCACGGCGCGAATGCCAGGAGGCAAGTTGTCTGTGATCACTTCCTTGGTTTCGTCAGCCCAGGTCAGGTAGGCCACAAGCGCGAAGAGGCCTTTAAGGATGCACGCCGCAATATGGGTCCAGTTCATCATGCAGTGGAACTCGCTAGGCTTTTGCATGTTGCCCTCCAACGACGGAAGGAAGATCTGTGACGTGTAGCTGAACACGATAATTCCAATGGAGATGGGGAACTTCTTGACGTCTATGTAAAACTTGACCTTGTCCCAGGCCCAGTCTCTAGCCCTGGACAGGCAATAGGCAATCACCAGAATGTTGATGACGAAGTGAGCCAAAGTGCACAATAAGCTGAACTTGGACACAGCTTTGAGGTTTTTGAGGAAGGCGCACGGCAGCAGCGCAGCGGTGGCTATTATGGCCCAGGACTTTTGTGAGATGGGCATGTTTGGGAAGCTGTTGTACATGAGGTTCCCGCTCACTACCACGTACAGGATGCATGTCATCACCAGCTCAATGATCTGCGCTACATTCACGACATGACCGCCCAGAGTCGGAAAGCGGGGTGCACAGCAGGCATTAGCAATGTCCACATACGAGTCTCTGACGCGGACCATTTGTCCGTCCTCGTCTTCCTCGTACAGACAGGCGATGAGGATTTTCCCCGTGTAGCAGCAAACGACGGCGGCGAAAATAATGAGAAAGAGTCCGAGGTATCCACCGTGGAGAATGGCATAGGGCAGGCCCAGGACAAACATCCCCTGTGGAAGAAGAAACGCATAGTATGAAGTGATATTCTACACAACGACTCAAATCCGGCAAGAGCTCACTGCCTGTCTATATCCAGGTGTAGGCCTACATACAAATTAAGCCAACATGCTGAATATCTAGGTTTTTTTTCTACCTTTGTACAAGTTAAATTGTTCACATTTAACAGGCCAATTTGGTTGAATAGTTTTTGACATTTGTAACATTCAAGCATGATGCATCAGCTTTCCATTATTTATTTATTTTACATATTGTGGGTTTTCCACTTTGCTTTAAGCGCATCACTGGCCTCTGACGTCACTGCAATACGGAGGACACACGGCGTGACGTGACACATGTCCGAAAAGGCAACGTGAAGCGGTGCGTCTGAAGGGCTTTTTGTCGCAGAGCCTCTTTCAGATCACGATCCTCTCAGGGATTCCTTTGTGTGTGTGTGTGTGTGTGTGTGTGTGTGTGTGTGTGTGTGTGTGAGAGAGAGAGAGAGAGAGAGAGAGAGAGAGCGCAATTATGCCCACATAGATTTGAAACATAAGCCCTAATATGTTCTTTGTTGTGCATTTAAGTCACCAACGCTGCATTTTTCGTTGGTAGGCATTTTTCAAGGTTCCGGAGGTGTATTAGGCTCTGCTTAAAAATGTAAACCTTATGTATATTTTTAAAACTATTGGCCTATCAATTAGACCACGGATTTATCCAGCTCTCAAGTAGCCTAATTATAAAACGAATTACAGATTCCTTGGTGCCTTGATTTTAATTTGGAACGCAGGGCATTTAAGGCCATTATAATGCCAAATCTTACATGTTTGAAATATTAATTTTATTAGCTACTTTTTTGTTCAATGACTGTTGCCATCACGCTTAGGTCTATTTATCGATACAATGTGGATTGTGCCGTGTGCTGTTATTGCATCAGTGCCAGTGGATGGGCATTACTTCACAGACAAAGAATTCGTGCGTGTGCGTGGGTGTGAGAAGGGAGGGGGTAACGGGGCACAGACTCTACCTCCCTTTTGCGGCACCGTTTGACGCCCTTAGTGCTCTTTCTGTGCCGGGGCAAAAATACTTAGGGCCAATCAACATTGTGTTTCCCCAATTATCGCCAATGATCATTACTGTTAATGAAAACTTGATTCAATTCATAGAACCGGAAAACGTTTTATGAGTTTCATTCCACAGGTTTACCTGGATGGCATTGGTGACGTTCCATCCAGCTTCCCAGGCGGTGATTTTGGGTCTGGCTTCGCTTAGTTCGTTGGGTGAAGCTCCGTCTTTGGAGGCAGACTTTGGTGGCCCGGTGCCGTCTCTCTGGTAGTGACTGTCCCCTTCCATCATGTCCCCGCTGCCCTCGCCACCCTCTCCCCCACCGCCCATCATCTCCTCCGAAGTCAAGACGTCCATCTGCATACCTTGCCGGTGGTCGTAGTCCAAATCATCGCAAGCGGCGAAACCCAGAGCCTCCTCGTCGGTGGCGGCCTGGAAGCCCATCCTCGCGAACATGCCACTCACCTTTGCCTGTGATTTGTTAGACACAGCTGTGGCTGCGTTTGACAGTTTATTCGTCAGCTTGCCTCTAATTAACGTCGCCATTTTAATTTCCTTACTAAAATTATCTCCAAGACAGTGAAATAAGAGACCACGACAAAATGAAGTGATAATGTTTAGAAGCTCCGAGTTGCTATCTCCACTTCTTCGCGGTTTGATTCTTAATTCTACCCAGGTTCATGTCACCTTCAGGTGCCGCTGCTCCGTCTCTGGATCTTGACGCTGCGCTCTCGACGTTTGGCTGTGCGTTAACAGAGCGGCGCGCGCAAAAGCGTTACGCACCAAAGCCACGAATCAAATCACGTTTTTTTCTTCCGTCGCCTTTTTTCTTCTGTTTTTTTTATGAGGCCCAGGAACTAGCTCCCTTTTGGTGTGCTCTTTTCAGGTGCCTTCACTGATGCCAATGCGGTACCGAGGAGCCCTGGGGGAGAGGCAGGGAGGAGACACGTGTCCTCATCACACTCACTGCCAATGCGATCTCCACAGCCTCCCTCCTGTGCCCCGCCGACACACACGCGCGCAAAAACGCCACAGATTTGCTGCATTTCTAGGGGAGGCGCTTCAAGAACCCCCACCATTCCGTTCCCCAACCTCAACCCACCAAACCTCTGCTTCACGTCCAATGGCATTCTGGGGGCCTCGTAGCTTGCATAACTTTACGCGTATAAAAGCAAGCCAAGAAAATGAAGACACCTATGTGGAGAAGAATTAATATCAAACATTGCTCAAAAATTAACAAAAAGTTATTTTGATGAAGAGGACGCAGAGCTTCACTAGCCTATAATTGGATATTTGGATTTTTAAAAAGAGGGACTAATTTTGTTTTTGCTGGTAAGACCCAAGGGCGCACAGTGTTTAGAACTCCATTGGCTTTCGTTTTTGACTAAAGCATTTCATTGAGAATTTTCATTCATTCATCGTAAGCTATTGTCACTTTGAATCAATGCTCTCCGTTTACGAACAAAATACGTTTTCCAAATGGATGGCTGAAGATAAGGAAAACTTTTGCCCTTTTAAGCACAGAGGTTGTGGTTTCTAAATGCTTATCGTTTTAGTTGAGCGGTAAATGTGTATATCCTTTGACCTTTTTGTCTTAGTTTCTGTATAGGTTATTGCTCTAAAATGAATTAAATCTAGTGATCACAATAAAATGTCTCATGCCTTTTTGGACTGCTTGCCTAAATCAGCATGGACTGAAAAAACAGGGTATAATTATGCAATCCATATTATTCTTATAAATAAAGTGAATAAGGTGTAACTATAACGATCAGACTGTATTAATATACCGTACTAAGAAAATAGTCCATAGGGCAGGTTTCCCTGTCCTACAAGATACACGACAGAAGAAAACAATAGGCATAAAAGCTCTTTGTTTTGAAGAGGGGAGAAGTCTCCCAATTGAAAAATAACACATATAGACTTAATCGAAAACATCGTGCCTTTGGTGACAAAATAAACCAGAGGCGCTCCTCTGAGAGTTGACGCTGTCACGATTTTGGACAGTGCTACAACTTCCTTTTAAGCGCATTACAACAATGACTGCGCACCACGCTGCTGCAGAAGTTTGTTTGCACTGTGCGTGGCAGACCTTATAGTCAGTCTGCGTCTGCTTTTTATCAAAGGAGTGTCATCTGATCCGAGTGTGTTGAGGGAAAGAATAAAACTTGTCCAATGCCCATTATAATATATATGAAAAGGGGATATGAACTTTATTTAGCCCTAGTTTTATTTTACACCGTCCAGCTAGTCAAGGAAATGCACCGAAAACTAAGGGATTTACTGGAGATTTGTATGTTTCTTAAGAAACTATAGGCTTAAATCACAGAGAAGCATCAAGGTCACACGTTTTTGTTTTGTTTTTTTTTTGTTGTTTTTTTAAAAATATAGACCCCAGTATATTTTATTTTATTTTGTAAACCTGGACGTCATTTAGGCCTATACAGTCAAGCAAAATCAACAGAATCAGATCAAACTAATCAAACTGGTATTTGCGCATAACTCTGGCAGAAAATTTAATTAACTGACTATTAATAAGCTTGAAACCAGGTTATAACGAGTCGAATAAAAAACCTCCAGGCCGAATCGGCTGTATCAGGCCTTTGAATCTCGGCCGCTATCAAATCTAGCAGACACATAAAACAGTCTGATTTTAAGACTGTTTTAGTCTTTTTTGGCGAACATGGCCCCTTGTCGCCATTATTCCGTGTGAATGGAAGAGTTAATGACAGCGGGTGTTATCAGCGAGCTGCAGCCCTCTCCCCGCGCGTGCACCGCTGTCTAAGCGAGTGAGCCGCGGGATGAAAAGAGCAGCTCTGAGACAAGCGCCCGCCCTCCCCCCCACCCAACCCTGACAC
>JACM01014608.1:0-10557 GCA_000787095.1 Periophthalmodon schlosseri
CACTTTTTATTTTGTTAAATACTTGTAACTTGGGTATTCAACGTTAGATGGCCCCCTAGTGGTTGGTGAGTTGGTTTGCACACTCTGGCTATGTCAGAAAATAGCAGGGTTGTATCAAAAGTATCAAAAATCTGATACTAATCGATGCCAAAAACTAGTATCGAAACTAGATACTAATTTCAACAAGTATCGCTACTAAAAAACTCGCAGTCACAGGACAGAAATGAGCCTTTCCTGAATAGCTTTAGAATGACCTTGAGCTGTATCATAACAAGTATAAAACCACATAGACTAGTATACGTCCATGGATCACTATGAACCGACAGACGGATTGCACAGATATAAGGCCACATGGTAATATAAAAGAAAGTACTATGAATTAATGTTGAAAATAACATTGTATGGTCTAAGGAAAGAGTTTTTATTATTATTATTATTATTATGATTATTGTTGTGGTATCAGAATCGGTATCAAGTATCGTCTATTCTTTAGTTACAAAATTGAGTTTGAAATTTTAGTACACTATCGTTACAACACTAATCCCACCTCACAGTGTAACTCGGTCTATGGCTATATAAATACACAACTCCCCTCTTTTCCAACTGCCGCATATCACAAGCAGCTTAAACTGTCTCACCTTAAAAGACATTCTCCGGCCCCTGCCCTCTCACAGGTGACTTTGCTCTCGGCGCCCCCCAGCTGACGTGACAGGAAGCAGACAATGTCATTAAAATACCCGGCATCTGCTGGTGCTGAGGAGGAGGAAGAGGAGGCATGATAAATGTGACAAGGGCATTTCCGCGGCGACGCAGAGACTTCAGGGCGACTGCTGGGAGCATTATACCCTTAAATGCTCTTCACTCCTCGTTTACGTCAATGTTGTAACTTCAAGGCTTGTAGCATAATTGACTGATTATAAGATTTCTGTCTTCTTGTTTGAAAACCAGTGTCTTATGTTTTTGCAGTTCACTAAATTTGACAAGAAATATGTTAAGGAGGGTGTATTACGCAAAATATATATATATATTTTAAATGTCATCCATGCATGTTTCAGTAATTTAGCAATCTCTCCCACTATTCAAACCCTCCTTATGGTTAGCTGTAAGATTCTGTGCAATGCTAGGCCCACAAGCCTACGTCACCCATGCTCCCACACGATAATTCTCCATAAATATACAAAAACATGATGCAAAATTGTACACAGCAATTTGACAAACCTGGTGAGATGTGCAGTAGTTTCATTAGAGGGATGCAGCTGATTGTGTTGTGATAGTGCTCTGAAGGGGGAGTGACTTAATGCGGTGAGCAAAGGGAGGAGAGACTCAGATCGTCATAAACAAAAGTGAAACTTATAAAACATGTTAATACCTTGTTTTTGGCAAATATAGCATTTTCAAAACAATAAAAGGTAAAATGATGATCTACATATTATGTGTTAGTAGTTAATACCCCATAGGAGTAAAATACCCCTCTTTAAGTACAGTACAGATTGAAAAAATAACAAGAAGTAAACATATTCAGGCATTCTGACACTAGATACAAAAAAACATTGTGCACCATTATCCGAGTACATTTCCACAGTACTTTTAAAAGTATTATATCGTAACCAACCAAAACATGAGTAGGAATTCAAAAAATTTCTCCAATCACTTGCACTTTTTTGGTTTATTTTGCCTTATTCTTTCAGTTCTTTTCAACTCTGCAACTTTCTATCAATGGTATGACGGCCTTTTCTATAAAAATGTCTTCGAACAAGTCCATTAATTGCACTGCATAAAGTACCAAATGTTGAAGATTATTTGTATGTACTCAGAGAAGTGAACTGTGTGAACCACACTGTTCTCATCTTTTACATTGTAGCTTCGTATTATCACCTGTTTCTATGGCGACGATAAAACAGTACATCCAAAGGCGGCATATTTATTGAGGATAAATGCCAGCAATACAATGTTTGGCAGTACGAATCTGTCAACACATGACTCCTTGCCAAACCCTGTGTGCAAAGCTAAAATTATCGATGCTATGGGAAAGGTTGACACTAAATGTAGATTTTATATTGACTCTTTTTCTTTTATGAGTCTAATGTGCAAATATTTACTTAGATTACATAAAACATATGGTATTTTGTTGTTGTGAAGAGATGTACTTTGATTTTTACTTTTAAGCGGGCCGTCTACGGCTTCGTGGGGCCCCTGGGAAACATGTATGGCCTCTGTTTGCCAGTGTATATCGGTAATTTTTATTTTTTTTTTCTATATGGATACAATTTATAAATAGACAGAGGATGCACCAATACCAGCAGTATCTTGTGTAATATGCCGTAATATACCAGTATAATATAGCCAATTATGATGGTTGTAACAACCCTAAACAGCGTAATATACCAGTATAATATAATTATACTTATGATGGTTGTAACAACCCTAAACAGTTTAGGAATAGCTTTGAGAACAACTACCGTAGTTTTAAACTAACATCACCTGATGTCAGTTGATATACAGATACTCAAAGCTGGTATTGGAGTATCAATATTACTATTAGAACTGAAAAGGCTGGATTGGTGCATGCCTATAGTTAGATATCTTATTTATCTTTTGTCGTACAGTATTTGACCCATAGACTGTATATATAAATGGACATAGCTAACCTGCTGGCCGCCATGTTCCTCTCTCCATAAATGCTGCTGTCAGGCTCGACATTTTAAATGTTCGTATTGACCCGCTCTACATGATCCTGGTATTTTTATTTTGCTATTGTGTCTGTAAATCAAGATATGAACATTTAATAACAGAAAATCAGGTGCCTTCTTTCCCCGAGGTCGCTACTGCTAGCGTTAGCAACAGGTTTGATTGACAGTGTTGCTAGGCGCCCACCCCCTGCCTACTAGTGGTGCGGGTGGGAAGGGGCGTTACCTTCAACAGCTTCGCTCCAGATTGGCTCTTTGATTGCTATGATACTCATGTTCGGAATTCCAAATATGGGACTTGGCTCCAAATTCGCCCTTATAACTGCTCTAGCCTCAATGAGCTTCATTTGACTGGAGCCAAAGCCATGGGTGCCATGACACTCACTTAGTCCATTTCTTTATACAGTCTATGATTTGACCATTACTAAAAGCACACACGTTAGCACCTTTATTACTCAAACCAATAATACCTTACCCATTATTTAAACAGACATCATTTATTCAATAATAAGAATATTCACCTGAACGTGCACCTGAACGTTCCGCTTATATGCCAGCGAACAGAACCTCTTTTCCATTGAAGAGCAAGGCAATGTTAACCAAGGTCTTTGTATACAGTGATATGTGAAGCCACAGAAAAACAACAAACAAAGGCAGAAAATGAATGGGTAAAGTGTCATTTGTCATTACACATACAAGGACTGTACAGTGAACGCTTTCAGATAGACGTCAGCCTCAGATGTCGACCTAGCATTAGCAGTGTGTTCTTGGAGTGGCCTTCCTACTCCCAATGCAGCCCATGCATCGAGGATAGAGCAAGGTCACTCCACCATTACACAGAATATTCTATGTGCGGGCCATCTTGCCGACTCCCCTGTGCACATTAAACCTATTTCAAACTGTCAGGCAGGTGAGGAGCATGGCACGATAAAATATTTACTATACAAGCCTTTGTGGAAAAAAGACAGAATAAGCATAAGAGAATAAAAAAATCTCTAGACCAGGGAATGGGGATTGTTTTGGGTGAATATAATTTATTTAACATAATTTAGTTGAGAATGTATTGTTCGTAGTAGCAGTCAATAGTGCACCTTATTCACCTAACAACTCGAAAACCATTCAAATGTATTATTATCTATCTGTGTTATGCATATTTAAGAGTTTTAAACTGTTGCTGTTGCTAGGAAAATATCCCTAGGCCCTAGTTGCAGTGAAATTAGTGTATAGAAAGCAACTGATGGCACAAGGCCTCTATCTGCTGATAAACTGGAAAGTGAATCAGTTTATATCCAGCTAAAAACACAGGAAGATAGCAGATAGAGTTGCTGCCCAGTAGTGGCAATCACCAAAATGATCATAACAAATCAGGAGTATGGACTATTGAGGTAAGCACTTCCAGCTCTGGAGAGGGACGGTTACTGAAATTTGTAAGAAAATACAACTCGAGGATGAGGAGATTTTAACAACACAGTTACAAGCTAAAAAAAATCCTAATTTTGTGTAATTTTGTAATAGAGCTCTGGATTTTGTTAAACCAACCGAGATTTTAAGATTTAAATACTGTACTTAGCATTCATTCAAAAGTATTCTCACATCAAATATATTTACCCATAGTGACACAGCATCTTATTAGGTTGTTCCACGGCTCTTTCGTTGACTTTTTGTATTGCTTTTGCTAATGCATCTCTATGGACATTTAGCAAGTAACACAGTTTTTCACATTCGATCCCGAACTCTATATAGAACCCTTAAAATGTATTATGCCCACAGACTACTTTTGGCATACTTACTAATTAAAGGTACTGAGCATGGACTGTATACATACATGGACATAGCTAACACGAAAAAAAACTGTCACCCCTCTCTCTGTAACTGCTGCAGCGAGCCTTGTCATTTTGGTCTTAAAATAACCCGCTCTACATGATCCTGGTATTTTTATTCTGCTATTTTGTCAAGATTTGAACATTAATAACAGACAAATCAGGCGCCTTCTTTCCCCGTGGCTGCTCCCGCCAGCATTAGCAACAAGTTTGATTAACAGCGCTGTTAAGCACTTGCTCCCTGCTAAACCAGCGGTGCGGGCGGGATTGGGCGTTACCTGCAACAGCCTCGCTCTGGACTGGCTCTTTGGTTGCTATGATACTCGCGGTCAAAATTCCAAATATGGAACTCTGCTCCAAATTCGCCCCTGTAACTGCTAACCTTGATGAGCTTCATTTGACTTTGGAGCCGAACGCTATGGGTGACCTCAGACTCATTTAGTCCACTTCTTTATACAGTCTATCGTACTGAGTAAAAACAATGAGGATAAGTGTAGCCACAGCCACCAATGCACTCCTTTCAGCTTTCAGTACTTTTTATGTAATTGTACTTTTGAATCTTAGAGAGCACTGAGCTTAGAGCCAGTCAAACCCAAAACTGTGGTAATCCTGACATATGCCTTTGCTGTAACAGTTATCATGTCTTCTGTCTGAATGTATTTTAATAATCTACCGGCCGCTCTCCATCTCACAGAGCCTCGGGATGTCTTTTAATTGTCAGAGAGCTGAAATCCGAGTCTTTAGGCTTCATCTGTCATCCGACTACGCCCAGCACGACACCATGCCCCAATCAGAACCAACCAAGTCAAATGTACGGCTGCACACATTTTATCATAACACACACCCTTCAACTCCTCATCCAAATCACTGCAGGACAGAAATGGGAAAATCTGGAAGAAATAATAAACCCACGTTGCTTTCTTTTATAGCTGTCAACAAGCCTGATGGAAAGTGTCATTGCAAAGTAGTGCCTCTGGTTAAAGTTGGGTAATTTTACTTGCACTTTATACGAACTGAACTTTAATTAACCCCAATAAAGCATGAACAAAGACTTAATTTATAATGAACAATTAGTTTGATTCAGGGTTAGTGACTATAGGGTTAGAAGTTCTGGTATTAATAAGTAGTTACTGACCCTGCTGCCTGCATCATTCTTAAGCTGTTTATTTGTTATGATTTGAGTCTTTATGGTGTAACCCTTTAAATCTTTTTTTTTTTTTTTTCAGATACATTTTCAGAATCTCAAATTAATAATAATGTAGTTTAGGGTTCCTCACAAGTTGATAAGATGTACGAAACATGGCTCACGATACAATATCAGAATATGCCCATACATGCTACAATCAATACCTTGCTCTGCACTGCTCAGGACAATATCTGGATACAACAGCCAGCACACTGTACTGACAAGTACAGTCCCCATATAATCATATACATCACAAATTTGGTACACTTCTATTGTAATTACAGTTGTAAGATCCATCTGTCCATCTATTTTCTTTTGCTTATCTGGGGGCAGCAGTCTAAGCAGGGACTCCCAGACTTCCCGCACCCCAAACACTTCCTACAGCTTCTCCGGTGGGACTCCAAGGCGTTCCCAGGCCAGCCGAGAGACATAGTCCCTCCACCGTGTCCTGGGTCTTCCCCGGGGCCTCCTCCCGGTGGGACATGCCCGAAACACCTCCCCAGGGAGGCGTCCAGGAGGCATCCGGAACAGATGCCCGAGCCACCTCAGCTGGCTCCTATCGACGTGGAGGAGCAGAGGATCTACTCTGAGCTCCTCCTGTGTTACTGAGCTCCGCAACCTATCTATAAGGGAGCACCAATCAAGCCATCCTGCGGAGGAAACTTGTCCGCAATCTTGTCCTTTTGCTCATTACCCAAAGCTTATGACCATAGGTTCATAAGTGAAGGTAGGAGCATAGATTGACCAGTAAATCGAGAGCTTTCCCTTAACACTAAGAATAATGGTCATTTTAAGAGTTGTATCAGCAGCTTTTTTTTTTTTTTTTTTTTTTTTTTACAGTTTTTGTCATGTGTATTTGAATACTTTTACTTCTATGTGAATATGGCTATTTTTTTTTAAGTAATAATAAAAAGTTATAATTATAGCAATAGCACACATTACTAAAAATGTTTCATGTCATATTTTCTAACAGACAGAACTTCGAAATGTAAAACTGGAATTAATTTGAAAGGAATAACTTTAAATGTTTTTTTTTTTTTTTTTCCTCAGGGTTTTCATTGATTTATTTTAAATTGTAAACTGGCAGTAGCTGAGTACTTCAAAGCCTAAGTCTCTCCTGTGAATTCCAACTACTTCCAACTAAACTCACATTATTTTCCAATTAAACTGAATAATAACAAACAACAGATATAGTATAGTAAGTGCATATACTTTTTTGGTTGAAAGTGGTGCAGTGGGTACAGCTCTTGACCACCAACCATATGATATTCAGACTTTGCTCCAGCACAAAAACTACAAACTTTTGGGATCCCTCGAGGAAAAACAAGATGATAATAATAAAAACAAATGCTTAGATAGGAATACAGCCAACAGCTGACAGCAATGGTCTAATCAGAGCGTAACAGTGAGAAATGGATTTTGTCATAAAACATCAATCACTTTCAAAAATATAATATGTAAGGAAATAGTCTGCCCAAAACAAACATGATAAAAGTGTTGTGGAAAATAAATACACTTTTAAAGAGCAAATCTATACAGAAGATGACAGTTTTCTCCTCTTATTGATACGTTTTGTATTGTAACTATTATCAATAATGAGTACAACCTTCTCCTGAGTCTTTAAAGGTGTACTGCGTAACTTTACTAGTGAAGGGTCCACCACCTGCTTATCTTCATGAAGATGTTATTGCTTTCCCCGGAATGTTCCACTAAATTACTAAAAGTTACTAAAATTATCCGTCTCCACAGAAACATCAAGTGGTGCCTCCAGGTCAAGTAACAGGTTAGATCTGTGGAGAGGCAATCCCCCTGTTTTGTATTTTTGAAGGTATTTTTGAGCAATAAAACACAGGTAGTGAAATAAATATGGGATAAATATGTGTGATGTCATACTGTGGAATATTCCAGGCAAAGCAATAACATTGCCATGGAGACAAGCAAGTGATGTACCCTCCACAAGAAAAGTTACTCAGTGCTCCTTTTAAAGTGAAAGTTTTTGTTGTTGTTTGTAGCAGAGTTTGAGTATGCCCCTCTTTTTAAAATCTCCAAACTCTTTGTTTCAACACTTGAGTGAAACTGGGAAGTCTCCTGTGCATTTAAGTTGATACACCGTCACTGATGTGCTTTCACAGTGTTAACGCGTGTGCAACATGATCTAGTTTTTATCCAAGCGTTTCTGCAAAGTGAAAATGCCAGTGACCCAGAAAATATATACTTTTACAAAGGTGCCCAAAAATACTCCAATACTCCAAATGGCCAAAAAAACATGCCTTAGAAACTATTTGGTGTAATCCCTCATTCGTCCTGGAGTGGTCCACGCAAAAAAAAGTTTCAGAAGTAGTCATCTGGAAAAAGCTGAGCTGAGTTTCGATCTAAAGATACAGGATTCTTGCTTCTCTGTCCAGCATGTTAGGATTGAAAATAGCTTCCAGATGGCACTCAAAACGTCTCCATTTCAAAAACTTTGCCCAGAGGACTTTTTCCACCAAAAAAAGATACTATTAACAAAATTTTAAAAATGTATTAAAAGAAATAAAAACTTAAATAGGGAATTGTTTTAAATTGTATTGTTATTACATATCTGTTATTTTTGGAAGATGTTTTGTTGAGGCCAAAGATTAGCTGGAATAACATGTGGTGCCTTACTGTCTTTATCACTCTGTCCAAAGCTACATCTCAGACTGTTTGGTGCCAAAGGCTGTTCCACTACACAACTCGTCTTCTCTATCAGCAGCAGCAGAGTCAGAGGACAGGACCGGTCACTCTGCAGACAAGAGCAGAGCACGCTAATAATCCTCGTGGATTTGGGCGACTTTTGGGCCTTATTGGCATCCGTAGGCGAGTATCAGCGGAAAAAGACAGTAATATGGGGTGGTGAGCGGGACACCATGAGCCAGAGGGTGCCGTGGAGGAGATCAGTTGAGTAAGGGAAAATGTTGTGTACAGAAGCAATTGAATGAAATTAAGTAATAGTCTATTTGGTGTTTATATCTGCTTCAAGTTTAACGTGTAGTTTTCATTCTTTATAGCATCAAAAAGTGAATGGCAGAGACCTCTACAAAGACATTGATGGTTTGATGGAAAGTACCCAGACTTGAAACTACATAACGAATCATTGGCTCTTTTTCCTGAATTTCTGTAGCAGGTAAATTATATTCATAGTATTCATCTTCCTGTTTATAGAAAACATTTTGAGGACTTTTCAATCAAAAGATAGAATATTTTGTTTTGTACTGTTAATTACTATGGCAACAGTTCCCATTTTCATCACTGTGTAACCATAAACTGTATATATAAATGAACGTACCTAACCTGATAGCCGCCGCGTTCCAAATAGGAAGTGATTATGGGCGCGCTTCCAGCTCCATCGACTCCAATTCACTTTACATTAGGAAACTGTGGCCCCTCTCTCCGTAACTGCTGCTGTCAGGGTCATCATTTTGGTCTTAAAATGTTTGCATTAACCCGCTCTACATGATCCTGGTATTTTTATTTAGCTATTGTGTCTGTAAATCAAGATATGAACATTAATAAGAGACAAATCAGCTGCCTTCTTTCCCCGAGGTTGCTCCCGCTAGCGTCAGCAACAGATTTGATTTACAGCGTTGCTAAGTGCCTGCCCCCTGCCAAACCAGCACCTACCTTCAACAGCTTCGTTCCAAATTGACTCTTTCGTTGCTATGATACCCGAGGGTGGAATTCCAAATATGAAACTCGCCTCCAAATTCGCCCCTATAACTGCTCTAGCCTCGATGAGCTTCATTTGACTGGAGCCGAACGCTGTGGGTGACGTCACACTCCCTTGGTCCACTTCTTTATACAGTCTATGTGTGTAACCCATAGATATATATTTCACTTCATTCATAATACAATTTGACAATTTGCTGACACCAGAAACCATTATAGAAACTTGTAATTGTTAAAACACTTAAAAGAGAATTGTATGTGGAAGGGCATCTGATGTAAATAAAAAGCAAAAAATACTGTTACAATATTCTAATTTTGCTAACATATTCAACATCTCCATTTAGAAGCCTCAAAAAGCAGCCCTAAAATCTGCTCCGGTGAATTCATCCATGGCAGTGATCCATGACCTTCCAAGCTGCTAGTGTAGGTGAAGTGCATTACGTCATCTCAAACAGCGGGGCCGCCTGAATTATGGCCCCAGTTCTAGTCATGACTTTGATGCGGTCTGTCTAGTCCCAGAATAGGACTCCGGTTGCTCTGTATGGGGTGAAGATGCGGTCTTGTATTTCGCAGTGCCTTGGGGGTGATGTGTGATTGGCCTCCTCTCATGCAGCGTGCAGTCCTGTTGTTGTCCCATTGATTTGCCTTGTCCATGTATTTGTATGGATCAGGTAGTATTTCCCGGGTTTGGGAGATTGTTTTATTTAGGAGGAGCAGGTGTCCAGCTGGCACAAGTACCGGCTGATTTCCCCCTCACCCGTAGCGTCACACTCCATTAGAATGAACAGGAGCTTCTGTAGTACTTTAGGAATTAGTACAGAGTGTGGTTTATGGTTGGAATACAGAGCCCAAGATAATAGCGGCATATTGTAATAATGATGCAGAGGAAGGAAGAGAGCAGCAGAGTGCAAACACGGAAAAGGCATATAGTTCTTCTGACAATTTAAAGCCCCATTGTGTAACTTTTTGCTAAAAAACAGACAAAAATAAAAGCATATATTTTCATTGGGGATGTTCCACCATATGGCATAAAATGTTTCTATCTCTGTGGAGAAGTCACCACCAAAAGGTTACACAATAATTCAAATTTGTTGGGCAAAAAAAAAAGAAAATAATAATAAATAATATTAGTTACACACAGAAGTTTCAGAATGCAAAAAAAATTAAAGCCGCAAGC
>KN481168.1:4217-44558 GCA_000787095.1 Periophthalmodon schlosseri
AAAGCCTGGCCACTCCTGGGCCTTCACCTGTGGCTGCCACACCTTAAAAGGTGCCACGCCTTGCTGCTGGATTCTGTCACTGGATTCTGTCTGTCACTACAATTTTTTATGATTCTCAAACTTTCAAACTGTGGCACACTCGTAGTCCTTTGTGACTTAGTTTAGAGAATGGTTTATCTTTTTGAGTTATTGTAATTTGTACATTTTAGTTCTGTTAGCCTTATTAATTTTGGTTATACTTTTTACTACTCTGTTGAGAGCCTCTTTTTGTCAACACTTGTAAATACTCTTTTTGTTTGAACCATTTCAGCATCTTTTTACATTCCTTTTAAATAAATTCTAACACTAGTTTTACTATTTTCTATCTTGTTTTCTGTTACCTCCCCTGTCCCTAGCTGTGCTGAGATATAACAAGTTGGGGGCTCGTTTGGGATAATAACACTCTATCCCATCATTATAAAGCTGTAATAACAATGTAATAGGTTTATATAAGTAAGTGATTCTGTCTTTTTCTTCCTGCATTTGTTTGTTGTTTAATTGGCTTAGTTCCAAATTGATAAGGGTGGTGGAATGGAGTTATCTGGTTAGCTGGTCTCTTGCATGTGCTTGTTGCAAGTTGTCTTCTTTTTATAGATTTTTGTGGATGTGGTGACTAAACGATTTGATCACCCATGTATGTTGTAAAATATTTGGTTTCAGGTCTTCCTTTTTAGCCTTGTGAAACCATGTCACACATAAGGTCACAGATAAGTCAACACATTCTTAAGAAGAAGTGAGGTTTCAGAATATCTTGGTAAATGTTTGTCAGAACGTACTCTAGATGTGACTGTGACATTTACTGGCTGTCTACAGTACCTGAGGGGTTACAAACAACTCAAAGAAAGAATTTATAAACAGTATAAATATTATAATTAAAATAATTAATACTAAGACCTAACTCCTTTTTCTTCAAATTAGCAAGTTTCAGTGCACACATTTTCATTGTGTTGATTTCCAAATGAACCGATCAGTTCATTCATTTATGTGGGCAATATGGACAAAATGAATATCTCTATTATTATTATAATTAGTAGTAGTAGTAGTAGTAGTAGTAGTAGTAGTAGTAGTAGTAGTAGTATTTATTTATTTATTTATTTATTTTTTATTTATTTATTTATTTTATTACCTTGATAACTGCAGCATGATTCTTATCTGTTTTTGACTTTTTAAGATAGTTAAACAGTTATTGCCATAGTGGTGTGGCTATGATTGGTCCAATGTGTCTGTGGCAGATGGAGTCATGACAGCAGAGTGGAGAGGGCAGGGTGAGTGCTGCTGAACTATAATGGACGGCTTAATGTCATAAAGAAACTGAGAAGCGTTTGATTGGTACCTACAGGGCAGATTAAAGCTTTAAACACTAAGAGGAGAGTGGACCAGATGCACATGGACTGTCCAGTAGTGACCAGTGACGTTGGAATCCAGTACAGTATGTTTGCATGTTCTAGCACAGGAGAAGCAAGTCCTGTTTAAGGACTCTGTGCCATCGTTCCAGGTCAGAAAATCATTTTTGAGAGTATAATTTCTCAAAAATGTCAAGAAAAGTGACAAATCTGCGTGATTCAGTGTAAAACATGTAAACATTGCATAGTTCTTTTCAAACTCTATTTTGTTTCACTTGATGCATAGTTTACATTTAATTAACCAAAAAAAAATTACTTCTGAGTAAAACTTAAACTTCAACAATAAGCATTTGAGAAAGATAGACCCTTGGAGATGTGTCCCTATTGTTTACTTATTGATTTGATTTCACATTCCTGTTTAGGTGCCATTTTTGGGTTGCATTTTTAGTACTTTTGACCATTCAAGAGAGATATTTTCTTTTGAATTGTTGATTGCTATTTCAACAATGTTACATTTTCATCGCTCTGAAACCTGTGGGCAAAAACTGACTGCATGTTTAAAAGACTTGTTGCATTGTTGTATTCAGTGTTGTACCCTTTGACATGATAAGACATCTTCTTTGAGTCTACCATCTGTTGTCATACGCTCGAATTATATAAGCAGCTTTGTGACGGTTTGCTTTCTATAAATAAACCTTATTCCACAATCTACATTATTGTTCATATAACCAAATATTTTATTTGCAAATCTGCCATAACCACAATATAAAGCTACCACGGTCTCCTGAGAGGCTCTTTGCCAGTCCTATGGATGGACAAAATGGGAATGCTTGCATCAGGATAGGCCATCAGGTATAGCGCAGATTACTGTTGTTTTCTACCATAAAGGTATTTATTATCTAACTGTACTCAGCCATTATCTGATAAATGTAAAATTAATATATGATTCTAATCATTTGCCTGTTGCTTCTGAAGGATTTGTTTTGATGGACTTAAAAAAGGAGACACTAAAACAAATGTAATAACTGTTTAGATTGTGAATGCTGGTCTCTCAATGTCTCTAATGTAAACTGTTAAAGGTGTGTGATTTTTATTTTTTTGGCAGTTCAAAAGAAGAGCAAAAGGAACCATTGTTAATATGCACTGGAGCACTCAATCCTAAAGCAAATTCATATATATCCTGGTTTTATCCCGTCTGCACAGGTGCAAACGGCATTATCCCTGATTTGGGAATTGTTCAGTGTAATAACGGGAGAGAGGGAGCGAGAGAAAGAGAGGTGAATGTAGGACAGTCCACACAGCCTTTGTAATATGAAGTGAAACATTACTCCCCAATGTTACATGTTTGTAATTAAGCCTAATAGGTTCTTAAAAATCTTATTTAAGTTTGTGCAAGCTCAAAATCTATGTTTTTGTTAGTTTGTAAACTATTCCTTGAAAGTCCAAACTGCAAGAAACTGTGAATTCTGAAAACTGATGTTTTTAGGACAAGAAATCGAAGTGACAAATGTTGTGATTTATCTGATCATTCTTCAATCTTTTGTCTCAGAATAAAGTTATCTGGAGTTATTAGACATTGAAGGGCAGTCACATGACTTCATGTGGCCATTCCCAAAGTTTGCAGTGTTGCCTATGGCTCTCCATATCAATGCAAGTATTCCATACATGGTTCCTCTAAGTGTAATTCACACTTAAAATAATATGGTGTAATG
This sequence comes from Periophthalmodon schlosseri, assembly GCA_000787095.1. Lineage (NCBI taxonomy): Eukaryota > Metazoa > Chordata > Actinopteri > Gobiiformes > Gobiidae > Periophthalmodon > Periophthalmodon schlosseri. Next base: position 7,312 of record KN481168.1, read on the forward strand.
TTAATAATAATAGCAATGTGTTAGTCTCTCTTTTCTTTCTTTTTCTGATTCTCAAAGTTTACATTTTTGTGCATTACTCATTCATTCCTTTCTCAGTGGTAGTAAGTTATTTCTGTAGCCACAGCTGCTCTGGGGCAGACTGACAGGAGGGAGGTGGGCAATCTGCACCATCGGCCCCTCTGACCTCCACCAACCGCTCACTCACTTTTATGCTTGTTGTGTGAACACTGGACAGGAGACCCTGTCCCCAACTTTGGGAATCACTGACTTAATTACATAATTGTTAACTTGTCTTACTGTTGTCATCTTCAGTCATAATGTGCAAACATTATTTCATTCTATTGTATATTTGATTGAATTAAATAGATTTATATTTTGCAACTTTATTGTGACATCACCTTTCCTCTTAACCCTTAAGTTAGAGGAGTTTAATATCTGGCGCTCATGTTATAGAAATCTACCTGATTGCATTTGGATGATCTGATGGAAACATCTGCCTGGCATCTGTGTTTGTATGTCAGTGTGCATGTCAGTGTGGGCGGCACACATGGGCACAAGTGATTTTGGCCAGAGCACTGGCCCTGACCCTAGGGCCGAGCTATTAGTATGGCAGAAATCCTACATTTGGAAGTGCTCCAAGGGGCTGTTACTGAAGTCTGTGGAGTTGGCCGCTCATCTGGACTCGTCTTTGGGGCAGCTGCTACGTTTTCTGGTGTCGAGGGATGAAGAGTGGACTCACACCCAGAGCTTGGTTTTGGGCTTTAAAGATAGATGAGCTTTTTCACACTGGATGGTTTGTTAAGGCTGGATTTCTCTTTGTGATGTGTTAACAGTGCAGACATTTAAGGCAATGTATGCAATGATGAATAGCACATAAAAAGTAGAATTCCCTGAAGAGTGACTACATATGCCAAGACACTATTACAATAATAATAAACACATTGTTTAAGGGTTTGGTGGCTGCACACAAGCTAAAAGATCATAATATTTACAAACTTTTATTTTCTTACTACTTGAAATCTACTCAAATGTAAGTTTCATAAAATTATTCATGATGATGATACATTTCTTTTTAGAGGAAACTGATCAAAAATGTTTTGTTTTGTTTTGTTTTTGTTTCTTTATTTTCCAATTTGGATTTGTTGATTTCTAATCCCTTGCCAAACCTATTGACTTATTCATTTTTAAAATGAGGCCAAATTTGAATTTTTATATCTCTTCAGCAATATCCAATTTATTAAAATAATAAGCCCAAAATCCCCTCTATACATTTTGTAAATGAAAAATGTCAACACAATGAACCAACATTTTTACCCCTGACTCTGACTATTCAGATTTATTCCCTGTATTTTAAGCATGAAATTGCAGCAGATTGCCCCATAAAATACATCCATTTTCATGCACCTCTTTGCATTACACTCTCTAATGCTACATTCATGCTTCTCTGAAGCTCAGTAAGAAACAGAGAAACAGCACGTAGCATGTCCAGGCTTCCCTTTGCTAATCTGAGGGCCACCCAGCTGGGTCTGTGGGCTAAGGCACATACCATTATATAACAGAACAGAGACACGGTGGATGCAAATCCTTTGTTGCAAGTCGTATCGTCACCTTCTGTTCTCCTGTCTGCTCAGGATACTTACAACGGAAGCACATGTGTTTAATGTTATAAGTTCCTCCAAAGGTCAAGCTCAGGGGTCACGCCAGGAGTCTCAATAGATCTGCATCACCAATTTCACAATTTGTTTAAAATATTTTCTACTGCTTTTATTTTTATATAATAACAATAATTATTCTTATATAATTTTATGTTATTTATTTGTATGTTCATGTTTTTATCGGCAAAGAGAAAGAGATGATGACAAAAGAGAAATGCACTTTCTGTTTCATAATTAAATACATTTCATGGTAAAAACGAGAAATTAGTTTGACATCTAGTGGGGACAAATTAATATTGCAACTCGTGGAGGCTTAATAGCCAACTCGTTGCATTTAATAGACGCAAGTGAAATGAATAGAGCTTTGCTGCACTCTGGTGGTCAAATATGCTCATATCAATTATTTCTCAAATTGTAATTGTCCTTTCCACGTTAAACACTTAAGATGATATTAATTGCTTAAGCTTTTCTTCTGGTAGTCAGAAGTCACTTTAAAAGATAATTGGATAAATGAGAGGCAACTTAGCATGAAGTGTGTGATAAAACAAAATGGACGTTTTGAAATTGGAAAAATGATGGAGCCTAAAGTGACCCAAAGGATTATTGCAGCATGGGCTCAAACACAAACCAAACTAATCTCTGGCACACTCCTCAAATGACCGGGACAGCATGAAGTCAAAGTCCCACTATATGTTATTTTAATATTGTTTTATACCTGCGTGGTTGTTATGATTGATTGATATAAAATCATTTAGCTTCGATGTGAACAAAAAAGTTCTATATAAGTTTGAGGTATTGTCATTATTATTTATCATTTATTCTTTACTTGTAATTTTTGAGGAGGCAGTAAGTGAGTTTGATACATGTATTTATTTGTTTGTTTGTTTTTTATTAACCAGTGTAATTTTATACTTTTAGAACAAGACCATGCATTTGTGAGATTACCTCTTTATTAAAATATTTTCATTTATAATATCTCTTACAACTAATTAAAAAAAATTGCCTTTAGGAGTCACTGTTGTGAAACAGTTGTAAGGTGAGCTGGCAAGTTATTATGCCAGATGCCTTGACTAAAGTGAGCAATATTTTCTTAGCAATGAACTCTTTTTTAATTTTTATTATAAACTAAAAGTATACATACAAATATTATTATTGTTGCCCTGAATCAGTTCATATTCCCTGTCTGTTTTACATGCGATATATCTGTGCTAGATTTTCTTTCCTTCCTCTAATCTGACATGCCAGAGATTAATCTGACTGCCCTCTCTCTCTATCCATAAACCTACACACGCGTACTCGTGCACACACACACACACACACACTCACAACCACACATACACAGTACACAGGGCCGGAGTGGTCATTTTGACACTATAAACCCCATGTTTGATGAAGGTGGGAGGGGTATGGATTAGGTAAGGTTGGTCCCAATTCAAGAGATCACTCATCCGACGCAAAATTGAGATGGAAAAACCAAAATGTGTGTGTGGAGAGAGAGAGAGAGACAGACAGACAGAGAGAGAGAGAGAGAGACAGAGAGATTCAGAATGGTGCAGTCATGCAATCCGGCAGTCCACATTTGATCGCCCAATCCCTTCATAAAATCGCTTCAAACTCGCCAAAGGTGGACATGGCGTTTCTCTATAGCTGTGGGGGTTTGTGGGATTTAGTGTGACATCATTGCTCCACCTCGACCAATAGGAGCACAGGTGGAGCCAAGAGAGAGTTAGTGATAGTTGTAGTAAGAGGGAGTGAGACTAAAGGCGCATTATGGGATGCAGTACAAGAAGCATGGATTTCGGGTTTTTATGCAACTTTTGATGAGAGAAAAGAGACAGGAAGAAGTGGTTGAATTGGAACAGGTGATGGGAAATATCAACAAGGCGCCCAAAAAGAACAGTAAAAAGAAGAAGGTAAGGTCAAAATTCAGATGCACAGCTTTGGAAAATATAGGTGACCACTGGAAACTGGATATGTTTAAATGCTTGATATGGACCTGTCTGCTCTATTGCACAAATTCACTTTTAATCTGTGTATCATGTTATTTTACATCTAATTTGATTGTGCTTTACTATTGTGTTAGCTGGACTTCATAAAAGAGTCCTCTGTCTAATTGTTATGACCTTATTGTATTGAGTTGGTTGGGTCAAGAACATTCAGTACTTTGTCACTATCACCTGATCATTTTTATTGTTAGTAAATAAGGTAGGCTATACATTATCATTTAATCCAACTTTTTGGGAAACAGAAATTAATTAATAGAAATTAATATGTGCTGTTTATTACTATCTTTGCTATTCTATAAATACAAAAGCTAATAACACTGCATTTCACAATTATAGTAAACCAGCTTTTTCTGTGATAGTAAAGAGTTTTTCAGTTTAAAGGTAATACAGTGCTCTCCTAGCTATCATCTAAGAACACAGATATTTTTATTAAATTGTCTTCATGGAGATGTTGTTGCTTTGCCTGGAATGTTCCAGAATATGGCATTAAACTTTAAGCACTTTACACTTTTGTCCTCCACCAGAAAAGTTGCATAGTGTGCACTTTAGGAAAAAAAACAACAACAAAAAAACCTTTATTGTACTTCTTCAGTAGACTTGTTTTAAGTTAGGTTGGTCATAAGATGTTCAAGTTTCGTCTTACCCAACTTGCATGTATAAGACTTAAAATAGTTACTTTTCCAGTGGTCTCTTATGTTTTTCACTGTGTAGAGTCCAAACAGTTTGTGTTCGCTAACATCCTGGGACCTGCTTGTTTTAAGGTGGTAGAAGGCTTTGGGACCCCTGTGGGCGGGACACTGGAGATGGACACAGAGGAGGAAGAGGATGAGGCCGGTGTGCTGGAGGGGCCTCTCTGTGCTCTGGTCCAAAACGTCAACATGCTGCATAACATCGTGGGACCCGCCTGTATCTTCCTCAGACAAGGGCTCACTCAGAGTCAGCTTGTATGTACTTCATCACATAACGCGTAGGGCAATTAGTGTTGGAATTGCAAAACAGGGTTAAACCAAGGTCCCCAGTCACTGCCAGCTCTTAAGTGTGCAGGGTCATTTCACTCCTAGTTACAAATCAAAGGCATCACATCTATCACAATGTTACACAATAGAAAACTTGTAAATATTCAAAACATCCAAAACACAAAATTCTCTTAACGGGGCCATATAATTTAAAATTGACTTTATAAGCTTTAATTATAGTTATGTGTTATAACGGGGTTCCCTCATCATTAGTTTACTCTTCCATTTTCACCTACCTCCTATTCCCGCCCACTTCCCTGTACTTAATTGTGATTATGCCAAAAGAGGCTGAGCGTATCAGTTTTAAACAGGAAGTTAATGGACCTGATTCTATTATTGGGCTGTACTTTACAATTATCTACGTATGTTTATTTTAATATTTAAGACCCGGGGTAATAATATGTGGGGTTTTTTTTTGTTTTGTTTTTTAATTAAAGTTATTTCAGTCAACACACACATATACACATAGGCTGACCTATGTTTTTCTGCTATTTTAGTTAACGTCACAGTATGTAACTTTTTTGCCATAAAATTGACTAAAATAAAATCATGTTTTTGGTTTCTATGGAAATATTGTTCCGTGGGATATAGTCTTCCACAGTATGGCATAAAACGTATCTATCTCCATGGAGATTTTACGACTTTAACTTTCTATTTTCATGGAATCATGCATGTGATGTGCCACCTCCTGAAAGTTACATACTATACCTTTAAAGTATCCAAAATAACTCTTCTTTGGTGTGCGCTCCCCTTTTTTAATTTTACATCCGAACAAGGAATGTATTGTGGCTGGAGGGGGTACTGATAGTAGGTACCTGCTTGAATCTGAATATCACAAAGACTTCGCTCTAATTGGATATAGATGGATAAGGCGTGTGCTGATGGGGGTCTTGGTCATAAATCCAGTGTTGGTGTGTGAGGGCAGCAGATGGGTGAGCTCATCTGTGAACTGCAGCTGCTAATTGAAAAGACCCATTATGACCACACTGCACTCACAGACAGTGGTCACAGATGTTGGATTGAAGTCCTTGGGCTGACTTTGTAACATCGGGTGGCTGAGGATATGCAAGTATTCATATCCTATCCTAGTATTCAAGTTTATACTTTAAACTAGAAGCATTTGATCTGTTGGTTTAATTAAATAGCGAGAGTAACATTTTATCTTGTTTGAGTTGTTATAGTCACCAATATGTTTTTCTGAATTAGCAGTTGCAGCTACTTTTAAAGGTCCTATATTACACCAAATTGACTGTCATGTTCTAATGTTGTTACTTCCTCAAAAACATACCTGGAGTTGTGTTTTGTTTCATTCACACGTTTGAGTAATCTTGCATTATTAGGCTGTCCACATCTTCAAAGCTCAAAATGCTCTGTTCCACCTTGTGATGTCATGAAGCGATAGTTTTCAAGTTAACAGTTACCTTTTACCTCTTGTTTAGTAGAGACTGGCAGTTCCAGGGCTGAAATTATCCAAATGATTCTAGTGAAGGTGTATGGAGTTTAAAAGCACAGTGGAACACTTTCTGTATTCCCACATGACATCACAAGGTGGAACAGAGTGTTTTCTGTTTCAGAGAAGAACTCTAAACGTGACATCACAAGTGGAACAGAGTGTTTTCTGTTTCAGAGAAGAACTCTAAACGTGCAGGGTTTGTGTTTTAAACGTGTGAAGGAAAAAAAAAAAAACACAATTCTGAGCCCTTTAATAAATGTCCGTTTATTTTGATGACAATAACTTTTTTTTTTTTGCCACCACTCATTCATATCAGTTTTTACACTTTAGTTAATTTAGTCATTTATTCACACCTGAGACAATACTCATCTTAGTCTACTACAATCTCCAAACACACAAAATGAACTGCTGCCTTGTAATGTTGTACTTTCCAAAAATATAGTGGAATATTCATAGAGATGCCATTGTTGTGCTTGAAAAGTTCCACAGTATGGCATTAAAATCAAGCAGACGCCACCTCGCCAAAATAAAGCTCAGATCTGTGGAGAGGTGACCTTGCTCACTGTAAGAAGAGATGGTCCAGGCAAAGCATCGCCATGGGGATCTGCAGTTAGCATTCCCATTTCCAGAAAAGTTACATAGTGCAGCTTTTAGTAACAAACACAAAATTCCTAATTGTGTACATAAGTATTTCATGTGATGGTGTTTATTTCTCATGTGTTAGCACCAGAAAACTCGACAGTCAGTGAACAAATTAAAAAACTGTTAAGCCTCTGTGATTTGTAATACAATTTAGAGCTGTAATCTCTGTTGTCTCCCTGTGTGCCGTAATCCACCCGGGTATAATTCATGTTCATGATGTTACAGCGATGTACCACACATACATTAATTCAGTTTGAACCACAATAGGCTGTATGCAACGCGTCACTTTTGCATTCAATGTAAGACGGCTTGTATGTATGTAATTACTTACAAAATATTCTCCATGACTAGCACTTACTACTTTATACCAACTATTTTGGAATTACTAGTTTTTATTGGCCTTTACTGCTGGTTAACATTTCATTCATTTTCATAGAGTTTCTTCTGCCAGTTAAAACTCCGTTGCATAATGCCTGGATTTGTTATATTCTGCCTAAATACATGTGTTTTGAATTGCAGAGCATATGCACAGCTGTCTGCAAAGTCTGTTGAGACTGGATGATATTATGGGGCAGATCAAATGTTATTATAGGTTTGTCCAGATCAACCAGTTGTGTAATCCACATCAGAATCTCTCTTGGCCCGATGAACGATGAATGGCACACAATACACAAAAATACTTCTTTAATATAGTAAAGTACAGTTAAAGCTAAATAATGTTTCGTTCTCCCGTGACCACCTCTCAGTCTTCTACATCTACTGCAGTGGATACAATATGAACGTACGGCATAATATAAAATGATTAGTATAAAAAAAAAAATAGGAAATTAAAAACCACATTAAGTATATATTGTTTGAACATAATGTGATTTAATAAATGACATTATGTTCAAACAATAACCAAAAGATATACACATGAAAGGAAAGATTTTAAATTTCCAATCAATAACATAGTCTTCAAATCAATAATATCATTTTATTTTTTATTCTCAATCTTATTAAAGTATTTTTTATGTACCTGATATTCAAATTTTGCATATTTTCAAATACTATCAATTCTATATTGCCCACGTCTATTCTGTCCTATCTGTGTTACTGTTACTAACATTTATTCTCTTTGTGTCTTTCCTGTGAATTCCTGTAGGATCGGGATCTGCGGCCAGAAGAAATGGAAGGTATTTACAAGTGTTTGTGCTTTAAGTGAATATTTTCTCCTAAATGTCAGGGGTTGATAAAATGTGCCTAATGAAGAGACTTCAAAGCTGGAGAAATTTGATTTAACAGTTAGAGCAAAGATTTTGATCTGTTCAAATCACCTTTAAATGGTATATTGCATTTATCAGAAGGTTATTCTATTTAGTGAGTTAATAAAACACAGAATATAATGTGTGAACAAAAGCACTCACACAAAGCATTAATAATCACTTGATAAAAAGAGAGACGGAACTATTTTTCCTTTTACAGTTAGCCATTAATATGTTCTCCCTAAACTAAAGTGTTAGAAAAAAATAAGGAGGTATTAAATGGTTGAATATAGTTTCTCTGTATTTTGTCTGCAGAGCTCCGTGAGGCGTTCAGGGAGTTTGACAAAGACAAAGATGGCTTCATCAGCTGTAAGGACCTGGGCGAGTGCATGAGGACCATGGGATACATGCCCACAGAGATGGAGCTGATCGAACTGAGCCAGCAGATCTGTGAGTACCACACACACAAGGGGACAGGCATAAATCATACTGTATGTAATATCGAGTTACATAGGGCACTGAGTGGAGAATTCTGCCAATTGTTATCAACTGAGCTAAATATATTAGAAAACCATAGATAATAGATAGATAACATCTGCTGATACAACTGTGTGGTTTAGACAGTTGCAGATATGTACGCATAAAATCTGCCCCATTGTTCAATTACTACTTCTTTTTTTACATGTAGCCTCCCCAACATCTTTTCACACGTAAAGCATGGGTCATCGTTCTCTCCTTCCACATTTTCAGTGAGAGTATTCAGTTCCTTCGACCAGTCCAGTCCTTATCACTCTGAACACAGGCTTGCTCAGATAAGACACTTGTCTGTTGTTCCCAGCAGACACAACCTTTTTCTGTCTTTGTTTAAACTGTGTCTCATATAGAACTAGCCAAATTTATATGCTGAAACCAAAGGCCTTTATAACATTTAAAACACATCAGAGCCTGCATGAATGTCTGACTTATGTATCACTTATCATCATTAAAAACATGCTGGATTTACCAAACAGTTATGAAATGCTTTAATCAATTTGATAATCTAATTTGACTTATCCAATTACATAATTAGGTAATTGTTTTATGTGATTAAACAACAGATGGTCCTTTCCCCTAATGAGCAGCATCCAGATGTGGCACAAACCATCGTCCAAGTACATCAAACTCATAAACTGCATCTTCAGTGGAGCACTATGCAACATCTTGTGGGGGGGTCCGCCACCTGCTTGTGTCCATGGAGATGTTGTTGCTTTGCCTGGAATGTTACACTGTATTTAAACAATGCATCTAGGTATATTTCATTAATCCAATTACAGATGTTTTTATTGCTCAAAAATACATTGAAAACATGCATTAGTAATCTTGCCTCTCCGCAGATCTGACCTGTAACTTGTCACCTGCTTGTCTCCATGAAGATAAGTATATTGTCATGCTGTGGAACTTCCCAGGCAGTGCAATAGCATCTCCATGTAGACAAGCAGGCCGAAAGTTGCACAGTGCAGCTTTAAAATGTTCATCACTTTTATAGATGTGTAAACGCAGATTTGAAATATGTTCTGAGTTTAGCTGTGCTTTTTATAAAACAATAGTGTCAGTATTAAAAACAACTGCAGATCCCATGCTAATGGATTGGATTTTGCTCTTTTAGGTCAGTATGCAGAATGTGGGTTATCTCTGCTCCTACGTCCTGCAGTTACTAGGTCATATGGTGCTGCTAAATTGTCCTCAGACAAGTTTGAGCCCAGTGATTAAGTGGCATTTGTCCAGAGCAAAGTCATCCTCCTAATTCAGCTGGGTTAGCCTCTGCTGCCCTGAATAAGCATTTTGCCACTAACACACCAGTTAACATCCATGTAAGTGTTTTGTATTCTGCTTTTGTTTATAGAATAAAAGTAATGTGCGGAAAATTCCTTTGTTAGATAACGAGGCAGAAATAAAACTTTAAAACATTGAGTAACACTTGTTTATGATAACTACACTTTAATTAGCCTTATTAAAACATTAGGAAGAGTAATTTCACAATGAACAAATACTTTATTTAGAATGATTTCGGCTTAGTAACTACTTAATTAATACCCTAAATCCTAACCCCTTGTAATTACTAAGCTGGAATCATTTTTAATAAAATATTTGTTTATTATAAGTGGTACCCAACATTGTTTTCACTTTTCATGTCAAATGCAGAGTAAGGATTTACGGGGTCAATCAAGTGTACTCTTAACATTTCCTTAACTATATTTAAATGAAGTGAACTATGTGGCAGTTTTTGTATGTTGATTGGTGTTGTATGTTGATTGAAAGTGTTTATGTTGCTTAAGCTGAATAAACAGACAATAAAATAGTATTTTATCTGATGTATATTTCTTGTCCTCCTCATGTCTCTCATACTAGGTCCACTTAAAAGTTCTGACATAATTTGAACACAATCTGCTCTTGTCCTGTAGGTGGCGGCAGAGTGGACTTTGAGGACTTTGTGGAGTTAATGGGTCCTAAAATGTTGGCCGAGACTGCAGACATGATCGGAGTGAAGGAGCTTCGGGATGCCTTCAAAGAGGTATCACAGATTTTGATATTGAGGTAAAATCTTCACACTCAATCCCAATTTCGATACTACAACAATTCAATACTAGTTTTGATTGAGAACAAGACTAAGGAAGTCATTTTTTCCGGTATAGATCATTTCAACCATTGCTATACTAGATTTGGTATTGATCTGTATTTGTATACTTTTCGATACTTTTGACAACTCTACAGTACTGCTGGGCTTCAGAGAACATATTTTCTATATTATTTTATCCAGATGTTTGTAATACAGTGAGGTCTAGGTTCTAGTTACTAATAGAAATGAGCAGGTTCAACATTCGTGGATTTACCTTTTGAATATGTCATGTACAATGTTACCCATAAGGAAATGTGGCTTTTGCCCCCATCTGGGAGTATGACATCATTGTATTGTAGAATCTGAAAAAAAACAACAATACATAGTTACATACACATTCGTATTGTTGTTTATGGAAATGTTGGTGCTCAGTTTGACTCAGATGGCGATGGTCAGATCAGCCTGGCGGAGCTGAGGGAGGCCATGAAGAAGCTGATGGGCGAGCAGCTGCATCACCGTGAGATCGACGAGATCCTGAGAGACGTGGACCTCAACGGGGACGGGCAGGTCGACTTCGAAGGTGAGGACAGAAATCTACTGCTGCTGTTATTATGTTATTGATAAAATGGAAAATCACAAAAGTAACAGATTTCAATACATGATCTAAATTATTTCATTTATCAAGTTACTGCATAGGTCTACATTTATATTTCGCAGATCACAAGTTATAGCAATGATAGTAGAAGTTGTCAGAGAAGTAGCAGTAGTAGGCCTAGTAGAACTACTACTGCTAGCTGTCTGACTTCCACTTCTGCTTTCTATTTGAATGCAGGAACGACTTGGTGCCTTGCGATTCAGACTATGATTTTTCCCCCCAATATAAAGAAACTAACGTCACATATATGTTTACAGAGTTTGTGAGGATGATGTCTCGTTGAGTCCTCTCCCAATTCTACTGGAGCTGCTCTGATTAACAGTCTCTTGTACAAATTATCTGTTTGTGTTTTGTCAAACTATCCCTTTAATGTATTTATAAAATGCTACTTTGAAGAACTTTTACAAATATGAAGCTGGAAGTTTCAGTGAGGAATACCTAGCATCCAGCCACAAATTGCAATGTCTACAGTAACTGTGATTTCAGGTACAATTTCATTATATTTTAGTGTTGTTCTTTAGCATTTGGGGATGTATAGCACTTTGTGGACTGAAGTCTGTGTGGGTAACTAAGTCACTTCTGTATGTTAAATGTTATTTTTATGTTATGAGATTATGTACCTGGAGCATGTGGGGGGGCTTGAGGGGGCACTAACCCTAGAATAGCCAGAATTGCCCTAGAATTGCACCCCCATAGCTCCCCCAAAGATTTTTGCCCCATTTTCATAGAACATTCAATCTCGACTAAAATGTTCAAATGGTGACTACAAAGTGTACAATAAAAAAAGAATTCCATATTAGGTTTTATAAATCACTACAGGAGCTAATTAGAATTAAACTTGTTTAAAATAGCAACTCAAACATGGTAGGAGGTGGAGGTGCTCTCGCATCCAAAGGATTTAAATGAGCATGTTAAGTGAGCACCCTCACTGAAGAACTCAGTATCCCCATAGCTCCTCCAACCAAAAATGTCTGGTGCCGCCCCGGTCCTGGAGAGACATTATGTTCTCAGGATGTGGGCATTTAGTGCAATATAATTTAAATCAAATACAATTCCACATACATAGAGTGAAATCCACCAAGGGCTACTCTGTGTGTTTGGATTTGGTTTAACAGTCAAATCTTGCCTGATCCATGTATGTGCATGCATGTTGAATGACTGTAGATACATGTAAAAAGTTTTCCCGACATTGTTTAAAATATGATCAGTGACAATATAGATGTATTTGTTCAGAGGGTCACTGAAAGTTAAGTTCGTAAAAGTTAAAAAATCTCTTAGAAGCCATTGAATTTATTCATTTAATTATGTTTTTTTTTTTTTTCCAATAATAAGCTAAAAAAGCTTTGTGCTTTAAGGTGTATGTAATTTTGTACAGTATGTATTCAACAATAAAAGCAAATTTGCACTGTAAATAATAAAACAATATTGGTCAGTTTAGTGTTTTTCCTCTTTCTTTTCTTTGTAATATACATTTTATTTTACATTCTTCATTGAAGTTAACCAGTTGGTGAAAGAATGAAGAACCTGGCTATGGCCACTGCCTTCATTATTGATTCTTACCAGGAGAGGGCGCTTGTGCCACACGTAAATCAGGCATGATTTCCCAAACGTCCATGTGCGGTGCATGACTCTATTTTACGTTAACCTGATGTAATAATGAAGAAACGCTCCTTCCTAAGAAGATTCATCACCATTACTTGGAAGTTATATTCGGCGCACGACATGGATTTTTTCATAATCCACATTTCCCCCTCCGTTGCTGGACTTTTAGTGACTTTTTCCACTTTCTCGTTTGAGCAGAGCAAAAGCCAGACTATGCAACATATTTTATCCACACACAGGCCTATTGGTCCTCTGTTAAAGTTAGGCTAACTTTTATGGCCTGGTTTAAGTCATGCCGGCCTTCACGAAAATATAAACAATTTCATTTGATTGTAATTCCTTGCAAAATACCTTTAGTAATAAATGTTGGAAATCTATGTTGGAAAACAAACCTTTTACAGGCTGAGACTCGAAGACAGTTCTAAGCAATTTTTTAGGCAACTTAGTTAGAATATTGTCTGTTGGACCTGTACAAGGGAATACCCACACAGTGATGAAGTCATGCCTGTAGTAGCAGGATATACCTCCTTTTGTGGTCCATGCTTTCTTCTCCTCGTGATTTGTGTACTGGAACGTCCACTATAGCGCCCACTCGCACACGAGGGGGTCATCGTCAGACCAGCTTGTGTGGGAAGTACCTTCACTGGCAAAACATCATGATATTACAGATTGGTAGAAGAAATCTCAGCTGACTTGCATTTGTGGGGCCTGTTTCTCTGCATTGAAGCTCAAAGTAATGTTATGATTCCTCTGCTTTGTACAACCTCCTCTGAAAGCCTTGTTCATCGGGGTGTAGTGGTAGCCAATCATACACACAACATACTAAACAACAGAAACAGTGTTTTTACCGAGAAATTAACTCAAATATATTACAAGAAGTGCATACCTAGTTTACATTTATTAGTTGCTTCTATGGGAATCTTTTTATATCGTGTTCACATATTAGATGTCCATGACCTCTTATTTAATACTACTTTAACTCAAGCAGGTCTACTCGTTATCTTGTCATTTCTTTGTAATGGCTAATAATACTAATGTAAACACCACAATATCTCGGGCTCTCTCTTCTCACTTAGGGTGTCATCTAGATCATTTCTAATGATATATTCGACTTAGATTATCTTAATAATAGTCTTGGCAGTCTGCTATATCCAACTATTTATATTTGTGATGTTCAGTTGATTCTGATAAATTTATTAGCCATCCCTGAAAGAAACTGCAGTTTTCATGTGTCAAGGTTTTATTTTGTTTAAAGATGCACTATGCAACTTTTCTGGTGGCGGGGCCGTCACCTGCTTATCTCGTGAAATTGCTTTGCCTGGAATGTTCCACAGTATGATAGAAACACATTTATCTTTAATTTATTTAATTGTTGGCATTTTTAAATATTTGTTTGAGTCACCTTCTTATCTTCGTATGGAATGCTTATTTGGGGAACATTCCATGTGACCAACAACAACTCCATGGAGAAATGAAGTTGCCTCTACCTTAAATGGTACCTAGTGCCCCTTATCATTTGTAGCTGAACAACGTTGTGGTCTTATAGTGTTTTTGGCCAATATTTTGATGCACAAAAAATGTATGCAATTATTTATTTTACAAAATAACATTGCAAACATAAACATCAAAAACATTTCAATTTGCACAGATCATCAACAAAATTCTTCAAACTTCGATATGCACTGACAAACACAAACCCATTTTAACATCTCATTCTGTAATATTCTGTAACATTCTGTAACATGCTCTTGTATCTGTTCTACATCTCACATATCCAGTACTGCTCGATCTTGCAGCTCTCGTCGTTCCACTCTCCATGTCCCGAGGACCGGTGCCAGAACTCCACACAGTCCTGGTTACGACCATCGTAGCTGTTGGGCTGCCCGTTACCCCAGAACCTGCAACAAAGTCAAGCAAAACTCAGGTAAGGTATCCAGTAGTGTTGTCACAATACATTTAAAACTTCAATGCTCAGGAAAAGGCTTGATACCAATTTCAGTACCACAATCATAATAAAACACTATATTTTTTAGACTATAGAATGTACTTCAATTCAAAATAAAAATCTTATACTAGTTCTGAAATAGATCAAACCGTTCTAAAAATATTCATGAAAGGTCAAATTTTGTCCAATTTATGTTTTTAATCTTAGTATCAATTAGTATCTGGCTACTTTTTGATACTTTTGATTATCCTACAGCTAACATTGTGATGCGCATGATATTTGTTTGTGTTGTTGATGTTCTGGGACAAGATCAGGTCATCTCATCAGAGAATATTTATATGTTGGAGAATGTCTGTTGTTGTTTATTATAATAGCATCATTCTAATTAGGTTTAATGTCAAAAGTAGTTGTTATTTAACCTGGCTCTGGCCGGATTGATATGTGTAGCACTGTGAATTGATTTCTCCACATTATCAATCTGGAATGCCTCTCCCTGAAAGTGATCAGAAAATGCTGAACGTCATGATGATCGTTTGAATCTGATCGGTCGAAGCGTCACAATAGTGGAACAAGACAAAAAAATCAAACTCTGCTACATCCAGTTGAGAGAAAAGTACAGACATCTTTCCTGTCACATATGCACAAAGCTCTTACCTTCTTCACGCTTTTCACAAACAGAATAGTCTGTATTGATGCTGAAATATGCTGAAGTATGTCTGTTGGCGTTGCCATGTTTGTTTTGGTTTGCTTGGGCATTTTACTTTTGGCTTTCGCACAAACCTTGATATTGCTCTGTGATTAGTCCGCCCACCCAATTAACCTTAGAGTGGGAGCACGCCAAGGTGGTTTCTCGTGAGTTTGTGAACTCATCCATATCGCGAGACTCCCATCTTGCTGTTCAAGGTTAGTTATTGTTGCCGGCATGATTTCCATGAAAGATTTTATTGGCACATCTGACCAATAATTTTTTATATTTTTGAACTAATGACATTATGCTTTTTTGGTTACTTGTCCTGAAACCACTCTAGGAATCAGACTTCTCATACTCCTAAATACTACTTATAGACATAGTTTTGCTCTAGTTTACTTACGTAGCGTTCGGGTTCAGGGGCGTTCCATCCACCCATGTCCAGTGTCCTTCTATGCCGTCATCAGTCAGTCCGATCCACACCTCCTTATCACTGGAGTATAGCCCATTAATGAATGCCTTGAAAGACACAGGTACAAAACAATGTTATTCAACATTCAACACGTTGTAGTATAAGTATGTATTTGTCAGCAAGCAACTTCCATATAAATATGCAGGAGTTAAATTTAAAGTTATCCTAAGGCTGGTAAAAACATTAAACATTCATTTTATAACAGACAAATTAAGACACAGACACCCAACATGACAACACATCTGAGACATTACAAAGAAAATGTAAGAAAATGGACAAACCATTTCTTCCTGAGAGGTTATAATGGCCAGGTCTGCCCCCTTGTTCTTGCAGTAGTCCCGGCTGTTTTTCCAGTTCTTCTTAATTTCTGAAGGGAAGTAGCAGCTGTACATGTTCGACCGCCAGCCAGTTGGACATTTCTTTGCTGAAAATAGAACAAAATCATTGGGTCGATTTTGGCATTTTCTACCAACTAATATGTCAAATCTGGAAAATGGTTGTATTTCGGCCTTGGTTTTGGCAAAGATATTTCTGCTAATGGTGTTCCTGCTGCTAAACTCAGGGTATGTCATTTCTTATTGGTTTACTGTACTGTATTAATTTCTGAAGGACGATTTATTAGTTTAGGCTCAAATACTCCTTACATTGTTGAAATACAATGGGTCAAGTGAAGTAAAATTACGGTTGTTGCCATAGTAATTAACAATTTAAGTTATTGCTGCTATCTTTTGAATGCTCAAAAGTCCCCAAAATCGTGTTCATAGCAGGAAAAGTCATGTCTGAGCAAATCATTTAACAAATCATGTGTGCTTAAAGGTGCACATGGTAACTTTTCTGGTGGGGATCCATCACCTTCTTGTGTCTTGTTCCCCAAGATGGCATTAAACATATCTATCCAGCATTGATTTCATTCCTGGTGTTTTTATTACTTTGAAAAACTTGCAGTCTTACTGTGTACAGAGCTTATCTGGTGCTTGTCTTCATGGAGACAGATATGTTTAATGCCATACTGTGGAACATTCTACGCAAAACAAAAACATCTCCATAGAGACAAGCAGGTGGTGGCCCCTCCTCCAAAAAAAGTTCCATATATAGTGCACCTTTAAACACTCTTGGACTGAACCGGGATTTTAGTGTTAATTCATTACTTCTGTGTTGATCTATTGCTGATGTTACCTATATTTATGGTAACAATACAATACAATAGCATTCGTAACACACCTCAATTTAACATGTATTCTGCATCACACTCACTATTGCCCATTCACCTGCGATTATTCCGTTGAGTTTGACGACCTCCAACTGCATCTGATCCCTTTCCTTTGTCAGGTTTTCGATCTTCTCCAACAGCGAGCTCTTCTCCACCTTGGCTGACCCACAACTATTCTCCAGCTCTTGCTTTTCCTTCAGCAAACCATTATACGAAGAGTTCAGCTGCTCCGTCGCCTTAACCAGAATATTATACATATCTTGCAGGGTGTTTTTTGCTGATGCTGCATCCATGTGACTTGTTTCTGCTTTGTCTTTTTCTGTGGAAGCTACGTGCAGCCTTTTCTCGAGTGTCTCAACATCCATCATCAGATTGTTGTAGCTCAACTGCAGCTGGTCTTTGCGTCTGGTCACGTTGTTTAAACTGTTTTGTAAGTTGTTTCTTTCCGTAGACACACTCTTATAGTTTGACTCAAGTGTGGTTTTAAGTTTGACCGCCTGATCGAGCTTCACCTGGAGAAGGTCTTTAGTTGTAGAAAGGGCTGTTTTGTCGTTCTGTAGCTTGACCACTGTAGCATTTACCTGTTGTAGATCTTTTGTCAGCGCTGCATTGCTGGATTTTAATTTAGTCTCGCTCTGTCTCAGTTTGGCCGACTCTTCGGCCAGTGAGTTGTAGTTGTCTTGAATCTGATCCCTTCTTTTTCTTGTCACCTCCAAGCTTTTCTCCAGCCCCCTTTGTTTCTCATCTAAGCTCCTCTTCTCTTTCTGAAGACTTGACAGAGAGTTCTGGAGGCTGTCTTTCTCAGTGTTGACACTTTGTAGTTTGTTTAAGTTCTCCTGTTGCATTTTGCGATCTAAAGAAAAATGTGGGAGGAATAAATAATGAAAAAGTTGTATCACTAGTAGGCCTGTCACGATAACAAACGTTAAAGTACGCCATATTGCTGAAGAAAATATAGACGATAAATGATAATATTGAAAGGTATTTATGCCACTGACACAATTACCCTGAAGTAGAATTATCCCCTAAAACTATTCTAAATGTGTTTTTTAACCATATTATACAAACTGCAACAAATACATAGGAGAATGAAACACTTTAATAGTTTGCATCTATAAAAAGTCATAGAAGGTATTTATTCAACCCTCTACAGCTCAAATCTTATTGCAGTACAGAAAAATAACAAAATGTTCCCCACTAGTACTAAGAAAAAGTTCACACAATAAATATTAACCCCCAAAAATGGGGTTCCATCGAACATATATTGAACGATAACTTGATATATTAATTATCATGACAGGCCTAAACACTAGTCCACTTTTAAACAGAATGAATAGAGATACATATCTATTTTGTTTTTAAATGGGCACTGAACTTGTTATTTCTATATCATTTTAATTTGATGACAATAATATACAATATTACACATATATAACTCAAAGGTCAAAATGATGAGAAAATCTTTCACAATTTCTGACAAAAAATGGGATACTTTCTAACTTTTTGTCTGTCTGTCTGTTTTAAAGAGGGCAAATAATGTAGTAATACCTATCACATACATAGATCATGATATAAAATTGTGTTCATTGTAGTGTTCCATTGCAAAATACCAATTAGAGGATGCCGGATCACTTTGATCTTGGAAGCTAAGCATTCATAATCTTTCATGCCTCTAGTTGGTTTTGCATCATATCTCTTAAGAAAAAAAACCACCTACTTTCTGATTTTTCCTCCACTCTTCCAGTCCTATGTGTTTAGGTTCTTTATTGAAAATCCCTATGTGCAGCCAGTAGCCTATAAAACCCAATAGTCATACTTACAGCTGACTGATTCCCCGATGAGTCCAAACAATAGGAGAACACACAAGACCCCGAGACACACAGTGGCCATGCGAAAAGGGTTTTGTTTCAAACTGTGAACTGAAAAAAGTAAAAGTTATGAAAGCTTTTTTTTCAGAATATCAATCTAAATGATATTATGATATGATAGATGCATCCATTGATGAAAAGTCATGATGCTAGTTTAAATGCTTATTTTGTCCAACAATAAAAAAGAAATATGAAGGATGGTGAATAATGGCATGGCAAAACTGGAATTACACCAGGATAAAACAATAAATTAAACCATCTTTAAATCAGGGCTAAAATCTAAGAAAAATCAAAAGGGCCCTCCTCAATACCAGAAGTATACCAGGAGTGGTCCCTATGCCATAGTTTGAGAACACTAAACAAGATGGAAATAGCATACCTGTTTTCAAGTGTTTTACCTGAGAAGCGCAGTTTGTTGGGGTCCATTAGAAGTCTCTTGTAAGCGTTTTTGCTGTCATCGAAGTCCATGTTGGCCACAGAGGAGTCGTGGTCCTCTGCACTCATCTTTGACTCTCACTAAAGTCTGACAGGAGGATTGATGGTTCCATGTGCATGTTTCATTTGACTTCCCATTTTTTCTCTTCCATTTTGGTTCCCCTTTTTAAAACTAAACCATGATAATGTTTCATAGGAATGACTTTAATGTTTTGAAAAGAGCAGTGTCGTGTGAATTGTTGCTGCTTGATAAACTAGTTTGCTTTGTAGTTATTTCCACTGAAACAGCAATGCAATATGTAGCCCCTGCACATCTCAGTGTGTATAAAGGGGTCATAAGCTGAATGTAGGACAAAGAGTGTTTATATGCACCAGAATAACCTTTTTTTTGTTTGTTTGTGTCTAAGAAGAACCCCATACATTTTGACTGCTGCCAATGGGGGCTGATTGCAAATGTGCCTTTGTCATATTGAACCACTTTTTTACAAGATCATTGTTGGTAAAAGATGTTCAAATTGGGCCAGCACAATATATCACAATCAAATCAAAATTTCAACCTCAAAATTCTCTGTCTTTTGATGAAAAACTAGTTCAGACCTCAATTCACACTTGTTTTAGTTTCACAGTTTATCTCTCAGTGTTTCATCCTCGTGGACATGTTAAAAATGTACACTGTGAACAGATTACAGATTTGAAAATATAACAGCATCTAATTGCAATTGCAAAAAAAAAAAAAAAATGCGATTTGATCTTTTTGTCTCCAAATATGTGCAGCCTAAATCAGTACCTTTAGATCCATCATTACAGAGGGGTACACTTATAACAAATATTTTATTTTAACCATTTTTCAGTTCAAGAATTTAAGAAACATTAAAGATTCTCTGTTAAAGTCGTGTTTTGCATTCATACTTCCCCAGTCATGTTTAAACTGTTGAATAAACTGGCAGAACAGGAAGCCTTTATTATAGGGTATATATTTCACAACATGAATCACACGGCAACACAGGAAGAAACTATTTCAAAACATGAAAATTTGCTGAATGGTCTGTTTCATATCAGCATATTCAGGCCTTTGCAAACTGTTCAGACATGGCAACAAGTATACTGACCTTGTTCCGCCTCACCCACTTTTGCCGTAAATGTGACTAAACTGCGCTTTTTTGTGGTTGCACTTCTAGTTGAGTGAGAATCCGATTCATTTCAACTGAGAATTTGGGAAAAGTTTTGCTGCTAAAATATGATATAAAAAAGGTTGATTTGTGTGAAATGTTCAATGTTTAAAAAACAGCTCTGTAGTCTGTGTAGAACTTATTTGCCTAGATCGGCAGCCCCCTGCAAAATAACACAACCTGAATAGCAATGGCAGCACCCACAGCAACTTGCGGAATAAGATGAATACTTTGACTCACATTAAGTTAGCTTATAGGCATTGTTACTGAAGGGATATTAAAGCAACTATATGTAAGATTTTGATTTTAAATTCCATAAACATGACTCCAGATATGAGGTACACATGTTCAAATATAGCTATAGCTGTTCTTAATTACAAAAAACATTGGACATGATGGCCATGTTGTTTATGCTGTAGTTGAATTTGTTGGTTCTCAAGATGATTATCCAATCAGAAAGCAGAATGAGCCTCACACAAGTCAATTGCCAATTTCAATGCTGAAATCTACTTAGTTTAAACCTAAAAGGACTCTCTGATTCTCGCTACCTAAACATCAACACCTGCAGCCAATCATTATTCAGTGCTAGTCATAGACTGTATATAGAAGTGGACTAAGGGAGAGTGATGTCATCCATAGCGTTCGGCAAATGAAGCTAATCGGCTAGCACTTATAGGGGTGAATTTGGAGCCAAGTTCTATATTTGGAATTATGGCCGCGAGTATCATACCAATCTGGAGCGAAGCTGCTGAAGGTAACACCCCTTCCTGCCTGCACCACTGGTTTGGCAGGGGTCAAGCACTTAGCAACGCTGCCAATCAAGCCTGTTGCTAACGCTAACGGGAGTGACCTTGGGAAAAGAAGGCAGCTGATTTGTCTCTTATTAATGTTCATATTTTGGTTTACGGACACAATTGGGGGAAAAAAAATACCAGGATCATGTAGAACGGGTTAATGCAAACATTTTCAGACCAAAATGACGAGCCTGACCGCAGCAGTTACATAGAGAGGGGGCAATAGTTTTCTAATGTGAAGTGAATTGGAGTCAGAGTTGATGGAGCTGGAAGCACGCAGCTTGATCACTTCCTATTTGGAACACGGCGGCTAGCAGGTTAGCTGTGTCTATTTATATATACAGTCTATGGTGCTAGTGCAGCCTCTGCAGCTCAGTGAGTGAATTCTGGAGGCTCTGAACTTTCACATGAGGCATAGTCTGTCTATATGCTGAGAATGATAAAAATGTGTATGTATATTAAGGCTCTGGCAACTCAGGTTCAGTTGTGATTGATTGACCTTTTTAAGAGCATAGACTTCATACAGTTCCTTTAATTACAGTTCCCATAGGTTAACATTGAGCAGTGCGAGCAACGTTTTGAGCTCTTGAGAGGGACACAAATCGCTTGATATAAGATTACAGCACCTCATCAGTATTCAACATATTTTAGAATCTAAAATCTGAGAACAGCCATTATAATAGAAGTCAGTGTGTTATTCCACATTTTCCTTTTGTTGCACTTTTAGTACATAATGATGATGGCGGACCCTGTAGAAGAGCCGTTCTAACAAAGAAGGCTCAGGTCCAGTTGAATCAGCGTGGTAACCATTAGTAACACCCACACAGTGAAATCCAAGGCGTCTGTACAGGTTATGAGCGGGTGGTGTGTAGTTCGTAGTTCCCAGAATGACTTTTGAGTACTTCTGAGATGATGCAAATTCTTTAACTTTCTGGCCTAATGCCATGCCAATGCCGCAGCAACGGTATCTACTGTCCACGGACATCCTCTTCAGCTCCACCACCTCCGGGGACCTCTGTACGGCTGCAACCAACCCCACCAGTGCACCGTCCAATAGCGCCACCCATAGGCACGAGCCTGCACGGACAACACCACCTGGTCAGTATAGGGCTAATAGTACTACAAGAAAGAAGTAGAATATAATGGATTACTTGACTATCAAAAAGCTAATGCACTTAAAGGTGCACTATGTATACTATCTGGTTTTGGGTTAGGCACCTGTTTGTCTCCTTGGAGATGTCACTGCTTGTATGTTCCAAATGTTCCAAAGTATGGCATTAAACATTTCTATGTTTCATTTATTAAGTAAGTGTTTTTATTTCTCACATATACCTTAAAAAGCATGTATTCTTACAGTGAGCTCACTCACCTCTCTATCTGACCTGTAACTTGGCTTGGTTTGTCTCCATGGGGATAAACCACCAAAGTGGAACTTTGTTTTTGGTTCACCATCACATGACACATCAATCATTCCATCAAAGATTTAGAGTTTTGTTTTTTGTTTTTTTCCCATACTGTGGAACATTCTAGAAAAAACTATAACATCATCATTGACACCAGAAAAGTTACATAGTGCACCTTTAACTAGTTATTTAGAAAAAACATATATTTGCACAATTGGCCCTCCACAACAATAACAACAACAAAAATCTATCCATAACTTTTTAAAATGACAAAATTATGAACTCAAGTCACTCTGTTTCTCATTCATCTAGACCCCGCCCTCTTCCCCCCCCCTTAGTCCCCCAGTTTAACAGCTTGTTTGGACTGTGGGTTGGGTTTAGGTGTTTAGTCCCACTTTAAGCCCTGAAGAATATCCACATGTAGAGCTCATAGGATATCGCCATGTAATCCAGTCCTTTGCAGTCCTATTTCTCTCACACACTTTTAGTCTCTTAGAATCAGTTGTATACCTGGTGCCCTCATATAATAGTGCTCAATATTGGCCATGTCTGTGCTGAGGGCACGCTTGGTGTAACTGTTGGTTGTTCTCAGGCTGTAGAAGTAGCGAGCACAGAGGATAGCCACTGGGAGGAACACTATCACCCACGGACACCAGGAGACCCAAAGGCATGACACTGTAAGATAACAAGGCACAAGAGTCCAAGGTAGGCATAGTGAACAACAAACTGAGCGTCATGTTGATATACTGATATTGATATTGTAAAGTCTATATATTGATATTGACATTTGATACTGGGGGGTTCTGGTTGTTTTTATTTGTGCATAAAAATAATAATAATTTCAATCTTAAAGAAAAGTGCAGGAAATTTAAATGTAATATTTTTACTAAAATTATATTAGATTTTGTCATCACAGCAGTAGTAGTAGTTGTTAGCAGTAGTTGTTAACAGTAGTAATAGTTGCTAGCAGTAGTAGCTGTTATTATTATTATTATTATTATTATTTTTAGTTTAGTTTTATTTGACAAAAATGTCATGCTAATTTTAATCTATAATAGTTTTAGTCGACCAGATTTCCTTTTTAAGTTATATTGTATTGCTTCATGGGACATATACATGTACAGATGTGTTCTTTAGACACTGAGTTTGGAGTCTACATGGTCTGGTTTGGGCCTCTTGGATTGTAAAGTGGGGCTTGGTTCTAGTCTCCACTTTTTTATGTTTCATTTGTATTTTTTTTTTAGAAAAATATCAGTTTAGTTTATTAGGATACCCATTAGCTGAGCTTACAGCTTAACATGTTTTGATGAAAATGCATGTATTTTATCATAGTTTTAGTCATAACATTTACTTTTTATTTATATTTAGTCAGCAAAAATAAGACAAACTATTGTAGTCAATGAAATTCAGCATAACTGTAAATTTAGGGCCTAAACTGCATGTGTTGGGTGGGTAACCAGGCGGCTAGCACTGGACACCCTCGGGCTAACTTACTGGAATATTATTAAATAATATTGAGGACAATATTAGTCTGAACTCTTAAAAGTCTTTATTGTGTTATATTGCCAATTCAGGTCCTCCCATGCTTCCATTGTTCAATCATTTTATTTCTTATGAAGGCAGAAGAGAAATGTCAACAAAGACTTGGCTCCATGTCCTGGTACAACTGTCCCTGCATCTCGACACTAGACTTCTTAATCGTTTCCATTTTTATTATTTTTTTGCATATACTCTTTTTGAGCATTCTTTTTAATGTAGATTTGAATAATGTTAGTTTGAAAGAATAAATTGTACAACACTATTTGCAGCTATGTTCTTACCTGTTATGGCCAAATACAGTAGCAGACTCTCTGGATGGTGTCTCAACCCTCTGAAGGCTGTGTCTATCACCATCTCCTCCATCCCCTCTGAGAAAATCCTCTGCACCTCCCTCTCATCTCGAGCCTCAAATTCACGCACTACAACTTTTTGAATCTGTTCCTGTTTCATTTTCCATTTTTCTCCATACCTCATAACAATGCTCGTCTAAAGGTAAACTGAGCAGAGTTTTTCAGTCAAATCTTGCAGACGATAAATTTGAGTCCTAAAGCAAAAGCACTACAATGATGTTCAGCCTCTAATGAATGCATAGTGGTTGTGGTTCAGCAAAGATAAGACCCTTTCTTATCAGCATGCATACACTGGCCAAGTAGAGGGCGTAACGTTTTGGTAGGTTATTTGAAAGTTAAGACAAAAAAGATGTAAAAAATGTATAGTTTTTAGGGTGTGTTTTGCCCATATAATCTGACTAGTGGGAGGCTTTCGTATTATGTTACCTATTAGTATTTTATTACATTATTAGTTTGATAGGGGAGCAGCAGAAGGAGGAGGGGGGGATCTTTATTTCTGTGATGTTATATTTACTCACACATTAGTAAAATATTGTACATTTGTGAAAGCCTTTCAGTTCTTATATCAAAGGTGTAACGTTTCTGGCAGACCTGCTTGTCTCCATAAAAATGTCTCCTGTAACTTGGCCTGGTAGCATCACTCTATTTTCATGAAGATAGAATAGTATTTTTACCAGTACTATTCCAGGCAAAGCAATAACATCTCCATGGAGACAAGCAGCCGGCAGATCCCCAACCAGAAAAGTTACATAATGCTCCTTTAAAGATTCTTACCGTTAATGGCCAAATACAATAGCAGGCTCTCTGGAAGGTGTCTTATCCCTTTGAAGGCTGTGTCTGTCAACATCTCCTCCATCCCCACCGAGAACTTCCTCTCCACCTCCTGCTCATCTTGGTCCTCAAATCCACGTATTAATACTTTTTAGAGCTGTTTAAACTTTCCATTTTCCAAGTGTTCTCCATAGCTCACTGGCCTGGCCGTGGACTCTGGAAGTGTCTACATGTCCATGTCCCACCTACCCCTCCCCTAATACTGGAACAAATGGGTTAAAACTCATAAAGCAGGTTAAGATCTTCTAAAAAAACAAAAACTAAAACAGACAAGTAGACATGTTTACTTCACATACTGGTTTGCTTATGCTTATGTTAATTTACCACCAAAGCTGCCAAAATAAATGAAGATCAACCTTGCTTCTTAAAGGCACACTATGTAACTTTTCTGATGGACGGGTCCGCCACCTGCTTGTTTCATGTAGATGTTATTGTCTTGTCTGACATGTTCCACAGTATAGCTTCTAACTTATCTGCCTCCATGTGAACAAGTCTCCACCAGGTCAAGTTACAGGCCAAATATGTAAAGTCAACCTCACTCACAGTATGAATGCATGTTTCAGGTTTTGAACAATACAAACACCTGTAACTGGATGAGTACAAGATGGAGAATTTTAATGCTTAATGCCATAAAATGTGATGATCAGATGGAGGGGGGCAAATGTCACTCTATGGGAGATTCACTGTTTTTTGAAAGGAACTGAAAGAAAGTGAAAATCAACAAACATTTAACCAGATTGTTATTTGCTAAGAGATTGTGTTCACATACTTGGCATATCAAACTAACTGCCCAAAGTGCTCAATTACACAAATCAGCTCTGAAGTTTCAGTTCACAGTTTTAGATTTATTTCAAACTGGTTTTAGCCATAGGATCACGTGAGGCTCATACTGCTATTTGATTGGATTAGACTTCATTGGATCAGCTTGAGAACCAAAACACCAAGTCACAATATCAACATTATAATTGTAATCAACATTTTTATGGGGACCCTGATGTTTATAGATAGATAGACAGATAGATAGATAGATAGATAGATAGATAGATAGACAGATAGATAGATAGACAGATAGCACACACAGTTCACTATATGGTAATTAGTGCAAAATTCTACACTGAAACTACACTGTATTTTGCTTAACTTACTTGACCATTTTAACAGTATCTCACCTGACACCTGCCATTCATTGGAAACAAACCCAAACTAACTACAATGACGACAGACCAAATGTCCAAGGATCACACTATCAAACCTCAGAAGATACAGTTTGTCCAGTTGGCACTGTTATGGCCAACATGTCTTCCCGTCACCACATCCATCCACCATTGTCAAAAATAGATGAAGGACAGCAGACGGCAGAGGGGCTGGCGTGACTCACTTTTACACAGACGACTTGAAAGGGTTTGAGAAAGATCAAAAAGAATCAGATCCACAGACAAGAGCAAACAAGCCAAAAGTGACATGAGGGTGGGACTGGGCAAGGGCTATATTTAACCACTCTGACGCCATTTGAGTGTGATTCATGGGAAATAATACTGTAACAATCATGTATGTGAGAAGAACCTCTACAGCAAAAAATAATAATAATAACTCTTTTTCATAGTGTTACATTTTCTCATTTACATTGCATTTTCTCATCTTACATTTCATCATCTATTTTTGCCTTTTGCTTTTCTAGATCTGCTTGCTTTTACTGAACTGACTCTTCTGAGAACAACATTCTAAAAGACAAAACAAAACAAAAAATTGATTGTGCTGCAAAGAAAAAGCAGATTGCATAAAAATGGGGAAAAAACATGAAGACCACTGCTGAGAAAACAGCAAGATCTCAATGAATCAATGTCTCCAAATGTTGAACTAGGACTCACTAATGAGCCACTTCCCACATAACGCTACATATCAAGAACACATGCCTCCTACACACCATGGCCTGGTGACACAGTGTTCCCCAATTAGTTTACTCTTTTTGCACTGAAATAAATAAATAAAATCACATGAGGTATTAACAGACATATAATTAAATAGAGATTACAATGTGTGACTTTTCTGCTCATTTTAACTACGATATTAAACTTATCTATCTTGCAACTTACACTGCCTGGAAAGTCATATATTTTGTTTATTTGGTACAAAGTTTTAGCCATTAATGGGCTGGACACAAGGTATACAAGATATGCACGATATGTAGTCTTTCAGAGTTATACATCCATTCATCCATCCATTTTCTTCTGCTTTATCCGTGCCTGGGCTGTGGAGGCAGCAGTCTGAGGGAGGACCTCCTTTTCCATGCACAGTTGGTCCAGCTCGTCCAGGGGGATGCGGAGGCGTTCCTAGGCCAATATAGTAAATCATTTCAACAATAATTAATTTATTTTCACTGCTAGAATTTTGAACTGTTGTCTGGTCCATACTGTTTATTTTTGTATGTATAGTCAGTCAAGTCTATTTTTATTTAACACATCATTTTTTGCAGGCATTTATTTGATAATAGTGTATGTTTTATGCTACACCATTTTGAATTTTGTTCACTGACAATGGCAATAAAACTTCTTGTCTGAGTCTGAAATTTGAAATTAGTGCTACAGCTACAGTTATAACACCTACAGCTACAGAATATACATCTTTAAAAGACATTTTACCCAAATCCACTGTAAGTGCATCTGACTAAAGGAGATACATGGTGCATTGTTTGAACTTTGTTTGAACACAGTGCAGAATAACATTCAGCCCATAAGAAGAGGTGCCTCCTACATGCTGACAGCCGTCTTTACTTGGGACAGTCCAACCACAGCCGCTAATTTGTAGCATGTGTCTCTCAAATGCAGAAAACACCTCCTCTTGTAATTCTCATATCGAAATACATTTATTTTTACCTCAGATAAATAAGACTTTAGTGTTTCAATTTGATTGATTCATTTGTTTTGACACGAACAGACCATGTGTTTCTTTGATTGGTTAATCCGTCTGTCAGTCACATTCATTGGAAATCGGGGTGACAGGATACAGTTGCAGACCCACACGTTTTTGTGAAGTATCGTCAAAGTGTGCAGTTTTGGCTGGCCAGGTAATAAGAAGAGGGCACAGCACTATTATACTTTTATTATATACTTATACTTTTATTATGTTGAGCAGTGTCCTGTTGTAAAGTAGGTTATAGTTATTAGATATCGTATAATGTGGGGAAATCGGCCCTATATATCGACCTCAAAATATTGGCAGAGCTTAGCAGCTATCGACTGCGAAAAAACCCCATATTGGTTTATTTCTAGCATTTGTAACCATGCATGCATAGACCCCATTAAAATCTTTCACTTCTTTAGATTGTCTTGCAATACCACTAGTACTTTACAGTTTGTAAGTCTCTCTCTGTCACCAATGAATCAGGGCTGCCAAAGGATTTCAAACAACAGCGAACAGCAGTCCAAATCAGGGCATTTTATCACAATAGATCTGTGAAAGTTTAGTTGAGGCCAGACTGACCCTTTCAGCATCCAACAACAACTGCATCATTCAAACTTAACAACTGACATTCAAAGTTTTCTGCTGTAGTGTTCACAATATCTCCTGCAATTGTGTTATACTTTTGCTTATTTATCTCAATGCTGCACTAGGATGGCTTCTGTTTCACCTGATTTGGCTGCTTAGCCCTCCAACAGGCACCCATAGGAGAAGCCATTATACAGACACATTTTCCATCAAGTGTAAAAATGTAACCCAGAGAAAGTGTGATGTGTCAACCTTCCCACGTGCATGGTGGATGTAAATATATGCTTTATAAGGACTGGCTCAGTACACATGTAATCAAATCAGGAAGTAAGTAAGGCTGCATTCGCACTTGTCCCAGTTTGATCCCGGTTTAGTCCTGATCTGTACTGGCTTTGGTCCTATTTGTCCTGTAGCTTTGGTAGAGTCCAGTTTTAGTTCCATTTTTTCCAGCACTTCCAGCATAGTTTTGTGCAGCAGGAGATTAGAAAGTTTTGCAAAGGCCTAATTGTGATGGCTTGACAACTGGTGTTTAAAGAGTTTTTTCAGCTCTGCATTTGTCTATCAAACAGCCAAAAGAATTATAATAGTTGTACATGCAGAGTAAGATCAAATGACTAAAGAAGTGTGGTTCTGACAGCTCAGGCCCTAGTTCTTGGGGTATTGCAGGATTGCATTATATACAGGCAAGTGGTCATGGTGTCATCGTCCATTTGTGCGTATTTTGCAGGGCCACTAGTGGTACTCAACCTTTTTTTTTTTTTTAACTCGGGTACTAGGCAAATAAAATCTATTTATTTTAGAAGTATATTCTGAATAATTGCAATAATATGTTATTTTTAAATTATATTAAACGTTATTAGAATGTAAACTTTACTGAAAAACGTTAAATAAAAAAAGGAAAACAAGATAAGGAAATGAAAGGAAAAAATTGGAACCTCAATTATTTTTTCTCTTCTTTCTTAATTTTCTCTCTTATTTCCTTTTTTGTTTTATTACATACCTACCCATACACATGCACACACACACACACACACACACACACACACACACACACACTCACACACTCCCATATAAGAAGAACAGAGGCCATTCTTATTGTCTCGTCACTCCCTTCAAACCTTGATGTATGCATTCCCTATTCCCTCAAGTCAAAATGTCTAATGTTTTTAATTGTTTGTATTGTCTCTAATATCACAATAAAAAATAGAGGGTAATTCTACATCATAGTGAGAATTGTTTACAAAGATTCAGATTTTCTTTCTTTCTTTCACTATAACAGGGCTATAGGGTTATATTTTTATAGATTTCTTTGCATAACACACTGATACTGTAGAAAGCTTAAACCGCTATCATTTTAAGGCAATACTCAAATTGTAGCGTTCTTGACACTGATGTATCCCTGAAGAATTGCTGCTTTTTAAACTATGATTTAATTTCTCTATTCTTGCTGGAGAAGAGGCCTGGATCGCTGCCAGGTTACGCTACAGAGACGAGGGTCTGTTGGAGCACTTCTCTGGTGGATTGTACTTGACTCTATCTGTTGGAGGATGTTACACTGAGTCTCTTCTGTGAGTGTTGGGTTTGTGTTAAGTGGGCTTCAGTTTGAAGGCCTATTTTCTGATGCAGCCGAGGTCCAGTTGTTTTTTCTGTTCATCAAAAAACTTTCATTTTGTCTTTGTTTTTAATATCCACAAGCTTTGTTTCTTTTAAAAGACAATGAAAGAATTTGGGTCTGTCAGGCTGACACAGGAAGAAACAGCCTCTGATATGTGACACTTCCCCGAGACCAGTGACACTTCTGAGGATGTCTCGCAGCGAAAACATGTCAAGAAGGTAATTACATCTATCCTGCCCTGTCTTTAAAAAGAACCAAAGTTTGTGGCTGTTTTCATGTTTATTCTTGTATCTACTTGTTAAAGAAGACATATTCTGCTTGTGTCTGCTATATATTTATAATCTATGACACCCGTTTGTCATTATGTTATAATTTAAATCACAAAATTCCAAAATTACTTAATAAAAGAAAAAAGTCTGCTGACTTCTGCATTAGAAAACTGCGGTGCCCAGTGGGAGGTGACGTCGCCGTAAACATCATCACAACAAAGACCAGCCAACAAAGACCATCGATTAAGAAAATAAATTGGAAAAACTAAATAAGTACAGACAAGTGGGTGTATGCCGGTGGTGGTGAAAACATCGTCTTGAAAATAATCGATTAAAGGTGACTCAAACATGCACGAATCACTCCAAAAACAACCTTCAGAGTGTAGATGAGAAAGGGAAACAACTATAACATGGCCAAAAGCTCTGAAAAGTTGATTTTGCATAATAAGTCTGCTTTAATGGTGAGTGAGGGGAGTGAGGGGGAGAATAACGTGGTTGTAGTTATAGTCCCAAATAAATGGTTGACATGGGACATAGGACATGGGAATCACAGGGTCCCTCGTTTTGATACAGTACAGTAGTAGTAGTACCTGGCACACAATACTAATCACAAAGATTTTTTTTACGCTAGTATTTCATTGTTAAACCAGTACCTGTACAAGCTGTAATATACACCTATTTTAATAATCAAAACTGTGAATACATCAGTTGTTTTTATACCTTTATTCAAGTAAGCAACTACCGGTGGGTAGTACTGCTACAACTCAACTCATTTTTGTGAAAATACTAGCTTTTTGGTGCTTCGCATACTGACCAAGGCACTCTGTGTTTTATATCTTCAACATATGTTTTTTCTCTGTCGTTGTCACCAATTTTAGTGTCCATCCTTGAAAGTAAAGCTTTTTATACAAGTACACAAGAAGTATACATTGACTAAAAGATTTTACTGAGAGTCTATATATTGCATAAGGCTGGTTAGGTTAAATAATCTAATAATACGCTGGCCTATGTTAACAAAATTTATATACTCCAGAACAGAAGAGGCCAGTGTTGCTCCACAAAAGCTGAAGGCCGGGAAGGACACATTCTCAAAAGTTCTCAAAGTTTGCCTGGCTTTGATTATAATTCATGTTCAGCTTAAACAAATGCAGTTAAATAGTTGAATAGTTGCAGTATGCTTTCTGATATGGTACAGACACTGACCCTATAGTTGAGTGACATATACAGGACCATGAGGAAAACAATCATCTCTATTATAGCAGGTAATGGGGCCAGATGCATTAAACCAGCTTTCAGTTCATAGGAAACAGCTGCTAAAAATACCATCTCTTAAATATATGTCTTGGCCTTTGCTTTGTTATTTGTTGTCTTGACCGTTGAGCTACAACTGTGACTTCTAGCACATTTCGTGATGACCAACGTGTGGAGCCGTAATAGGCCACTTCATCATTTGACCTATGAAATCATCTCTGCAGTTATCTTCCAATCACTACAAAGATACATGTAAGAAAACTCAGACAATTCAAGGCGCGTTTGACTCATTTTATCTCCAATTGATGCATGCAAAATTATGTAAACGTGAACTTGATCTAAAATAGAATAGATTGGTTTACTTGCAAGTGTGGTAACGCCGTGGTGACACAGCCTGTCATCTGTGGCCATTACAGGACAGTGCCCACCCACAAGATGCTAGTCACACAAGAAAAAGAAGAATAAAGGGAGGAGTGCTGGCAGGCTGAGCGAAGTAAAGATGTGGGTTGATGTGAACATAAAGTTTTGATCCTTTTCTGCACAGTAGGGTGCATGACGGAGCATAATTGGCAGCAGGAGCAGGCATGTGAGAGTGAAAAACGTGGATTATGGTAGGACAGAGGCATTATGGGTAAAGCTTTGAGGTGTAAGAAGAGAAATAAGAACACAGGGAGGAGGGGGCAGTGGGAGGAGGGCTGAATTATTAGTGATTGAAGGATTCCACTGCCCATCGTTTCTTGGAGATGTTTTAAATGTTTTACTGACTGTATACAGTCCAATAAGGTTCTTCGTCTTTTTACATCAAGTAACGGGTAAGCAAAGATGTGGCTTCCCAAGTACCACTAGGTCTAAACCAGATCTGTTATAACAAGTGTGAGTGTGGATGTGGACTTGGTTTGGTCTTGTTATAGTCCTTGTTTAGTCCCGGTCTTGTCCAGGTCTAGTTTCAGGGTTTAGTCCTTGTTTAGTCCCAATTTTAATGTGGTGATCTTACAAGTGTGAACGCATCCATAGTCTAAATTAGGGTTTAAGTAGGACTACACTGTTGCCACAGTTAGGTCTGCCATGATAAGTACTATGTCGATCTATCGTTCAATATATGAATGCTGGGACAGTATATTTTGGGACTCAGTATTTATCTTGTGTACATTTTCTTTACAATAGTGGAGAGATTTTTGTTATTTTAGTTATAATACAATAAGATTTGGGCTGAGGGTTGGTTCACTTTGCTGTTTATTTGTTTCAGCTCATGTCTTTTAATGATACAGTATATTTAAAAATATGTATTATCCTGCTTTGTGACAGCAGCATAAAGTAGTTATGCTATATTATCGTTTATCGCAAATTTTTCTCTGTAGCAATATATCATACTTTGAAATTTGTTATTGTGACAGGCATTGCTACAGTAGTTTTGATCAGGAATTTACCCAAAGGAGGACACAAATGTGGATAAAAAAAAAAATCTAGGAGCTCAAACAACATACCATCAGTAGTACATGTACCACAGTCTGAGAACCATGGAGATAGACAATATAAAACAAGGTGTAGCACTTAACGATGCTGTATCTTAAAAACATGTAGAAGTTATTTTAAACGGTTTGTAGAGGTCCACATTTCCTCACTTCCCTTATGCATTCCAAACATTTCAATTATTCACTGCGAAGAGTTTATCAGTATTTTTCTTTTTTTTTTTTTTTAATGCTAAAAAACAACTAGCATGCTAACAGTGCTCTTGGATTATCGGACAATATAACACTTAGATGCACAGCACACTTATTTTGACCTCAAGAGCTGCTTATACAATATGTCTTTACTGGGGCAAGACACATTTTGCTCAAATACATGAAATAAAATCATACATACGGTACTGTGTGTGTTTGTGTGTGTGTGTGTGTGTGTATGTGTGTATATAGTCTATGATTTGGACCTTGAAGTCTGTTTGAAACTGAACTGGCAATCTCACATGGGAGTCATGTCGCGCTGTGGAATTTATAAATATCTAGACTGTTAAAAAAACTGGATTTGGATTTGAGTTGATTCTTCGCACCATGATAGGCTGTTATAGGGGTGCATGCTGATCTGAGAACTTGAGTGAGTACTGAGTAATTTAGTTTTACATAGCAATATGTCAGACATGCAGTACCTTTGCTCGTACACCGCCTATTATTATGTACTTCTGAATGTCACAGGGGTCTGGTGTGCGTGAATCAGAGCACGTTATAGCTTAATGGAGCAGATGGTGACAGACACAGACAGACAACAGGGCCGATGTAGACTCACTGGTGTGTGTTAGAATTGCGTTATACAACATGCTGCAAAATGTTACAATTAACTTTACACACATTTCTGGTGGAGCGTTTGCCAACTGCTTGTCTACATGGAGATGTTATTGCTTTGCCTAAAATGTTCCACAATATGGCTGGCCTCTTCACAGATCTGACCTGTAATTTTTCCTGGTAGTGTCACCTTGTCTCCATGTGGGACATTACAGGCAAAGCAATAACATCTCCATTGAGATAAGCAGTTGATGGACCCTCCACCAGATAGGTTACATATAACCACTTCAATATTGCAGGCTCTGTTTCTGTGGCATTTCCGAGGGGTTTATTTTTGCATGTTAACTGTTCTGGTTTGAAGTAGTGGGTACCTGACTGCAGCAACATTCTGCAGTAACGTTGAAACAGCAGGGAGCCAAATGAATCACAGGAAGAATCTGGTTTTGGTGTGAAAACAAGCTCAACAAAAGAACTAGAGAAAGTCTCCCAGGTGACGAGGTGTGCTCCTGGTGTCTAATGAGTGTTGGGCCTCTAAATTCTGTGGTCAACTTTCAAAACTGAAGCTTTTACTTCAGATCTACTCTAGTGTGTTTTTTAGACATGAAGCTTTAAAGTTTGTTTTTTACCACTTAAAAAAGATACTACTATTTTTTCTTCACGGGTTGGACTTCTGGGCCTTTCTGTGTGGAGTTTGGTTTGCATGTTCTCCCTGTGTACCAAAATAGGTAAAATATATGGTCCTGACCAAGCCTTGCTCAAGATCTGGAGTTGGGTTCCTGAACGTGGTACAGGTTGGCCCAGCAAATTCAGAGTGAAATTAGCTCATGAGGGATTAATAAAGTATACCTTACTTTACCCTTAAGGGCTAAGGGTGAAGTGAGTCATTTGGAAGATTTCAGCCCTTGAATTACCAATCTCTTCTGAACTAAAGGTAAAAAGTAGCTCTTAACATGAAAACCACTACTTCATGACATCACAAGTTGGAACAGAGCATTTTGAACTTCGTAAATGTGGACACACTAATAACAAAAGGGTTACTCAAACATATGTGAATGGATCAAAACACAACTCCAGGTATGTTTTTGAGGAGGTAACAACATTATACCATGCCTTAAAACTCACAAGAGTCAGTTTTGTGTAATATGGGACCTAAACATACCACTACTGGTATCGTCTCCAATATAAGCTTTCTGAAGACGTGCAAACCAGACAGGATGAGGTAATGTATTATTGCTCCTCTGCATTTTAGACGACCCTTCTTCAGATATTGATTGACGGGATCTTGGTTCAGGATCAAGAGTACCTTGCTGGAGCCTAATGTGGAGACTATGACAGAACTTGGAAACTGCTCACAAAGTTATTTGAGGCATGACCACTAATCCACTGAACAACCAAAGAGCACAAGTTTCTTCTCCCTCCTCCTCATCTATTTTCTTGGCCCCACTTTGACTGACAACTTGACTCATAAGCAGTCACTATTCCCGTGAGACTGTGCAGCTGCGTTACCCCATCTGTTTGCCTCATGTTTGGGTCTAACGCACTTATGTACATATTTGTTTGCTGTCGTCTTGGTTGACGCTGGATGTTTTCACTTACTTTTATCACAATATTTTTCATAAAGAAATATTCAAATGTGCAAAAATAGTTTATATTTGGGCCAACAACATCACTGCCTTCTTGGCATATACAACATTAATGCCACTGCGCACGATGTGACTGAGATGTCATCAGGGAAGAACACACAAAATATCTGTGGGGAAAATATCTGGGAAATGTGTATGGAGAGAACTGCTCTTGTTAATGTATATCTATATCTATATATATCTATATATATATATAGATATGTGTGTGTGCATGTGTGTGTTTATGTATATTTTTTGTAGGCGCATGTGTAGGACGGCATTGCGTTGATTTGACTTGAGTGATGTGATTGCAACCGTCTGTCTCTCATTGGACCCCATTCGAAGCGAAGCCCATGGTGCCAGTGTTATTTGTGCATAAGTGCGTGTTAATTATTGTGTGTGTGTGTGTGTGTTTGGGTTGTGTTATGGCTGTGCAGGCATGAACACTTAAGCCCGCCAAATGTTCTCAGTAGAGGAACGCTCCAACTACGTGAGTCAGACGTCACACCTCTCGTGTTGCTATCTTTCTGTCTGCATTTAGTTCACACAAATTCTCATTTTCATATCTTTTCGTGAACAGCGAACTCTGTTTGCTACCGCATATTGGCGTCAGTGGATTTTAACCTTCCAGACTGATTACATAAATATATAAGACGTGGTTAGAATTTGCTGGTATTGTCAGACATCAAAACGTATTATGCAAGCAAGGGTACATCTAGTGCATTGAGTACCTATGACCAATAATAAGATGACTTCATCAATCAGCCGGTGTCTCTGGTACACTCGGTGACACTGACGGAGTAAGGACTACGCGTGCAGCCAAGATTGTTCAGAGTGCCTTAGGTCCAATTATGTAAGACTTTGAATATGTGTGAAAATTATTATGCAAGTTTCCAGACAGTCAGACGTGCTGTTTAAACTGATGATACTGTGAAGTAGACAAAGTAAAAACAAGAGCATACTGACCATTTGGCATAACTCACTAACATTTTCATAAATTTTACTTACCTTTGACTTTTACATTTAAAATGATGCTAACTTACAATATATACAGTAACTTGCATTATATAGCTATTATGTCAGCCAAATAGTTGCAGTCCCACTTTATAAGTTCTATAACTTCTCAATGGCTTGACTCCATGGAGATGTTATTGC